>BQNB010002707.1:1253-66330 GCA_026074375.1 Tanacetum coccineum
CAACTTGCTCAAGAGAGTCGCTTAAAAATGAAACAATTGAACAAAGAAATAAAACCGGAAAATTATGCAAAGATAAATCAACTTTCAGGGGTTTTTGTTCCTCAAAAGGCCAAGTCACGTGAAGAGTTGCATTTTTCAAATATTTCAAAAACAGCCACTGTTTCAAAATCAATTTCAATACCAAATGAAGAGTTTTCGGATGATACTTCTCCAAGTGTTGCACGGAAATTTCTAAATGAGGTAAAAAGCGCCATTGTGACTCTTCAACGTGCTGTAAAACAAAAAATGACATTAGATATACACAATTGGTCGTCTTCTGCTCATCAAGAGCTGCTTAAGATTGTAAAAGATAGAATTTACCCTATCGTTAACCAAGTTGATACCAAAGTTCAAAATTTTGAAATACAATTTTTGAAGGAAGCAGCTAAATTTGTTCGAGACTTCAAATCTCTTACAAACGAAGCTGATGCATCTCTTGCTAAGCACAAGGCTGTGGAATTTGAAATCGAGCGCCTCTTCAGAGCAGTTGTCAGTCAAGATATTATGTCAATTGTGCAAAATCCTGCTGTTTTTGAAACATCCGATCTCCAGACTAAGCTTGATCGTACGAAAGAACGATTTGAAAACCGTAACATTAAAAAGGAGAATAAATATGCTAAAATTTGGAATGATTGGTATAAAAAAATATGAAGAGTGCTAATATGACAAAATTTCATACGATAAAGCTTATAAAGACATGCAACAAAAGATTGAACGGTTGTAAGCTCAGTTGGGAGATCAAAAGGATAAAAGCGAGGATACTACATATGTATCAGATACCTTTGATCCTTTGTCTCAGAAACTAGAGAATGAGAACGTGGAATTAGAGTTTTAGGTTTTGAATTATGTTAAAGAAAATGCTCATCTTAAGACCACATACAAGAACCTGTTTGACTCTATGTCTGTGACACAAACTCAAACCAAAACCATAATTGACTCTTTGCAAAACAAATTACATGACATTATTTATGAAAATGCTAAGCTAAGAGCCTAGTTATTTGATAAGGTTTCTTAACAAAAGGACACCACAAAAGGTACGAGTGCAAATACTAAGTTTGCAAATCAATCAACCTCTGGAACAAAACTTTATTCTGTGACTCCTTTTCCAAATTCTAAGGTCATTTCCAAGGTTATTGAGATGAATAATTTGTCAAAACCTGTTACTTCAAACTCGGTACCTACCACCATTGAATCAAAAGTTATGATAAATGATAAAGTGATTGCCCTTGGAATGTTTAGGATTAATTCGTTTAAGACTTCTAGGGAAGATAAATTTGTGACTATCAACAAAGTTAGATCAAGCGTTAGGACAAATCCGATCTCTGTTTCACAACCTCATGTCATCACTAAGAAACATGTCAATTCTGACTCAAATGGTTTGTCTTCTACAGGAGTAGACAACACTGCTAAGACCAGAAGGCGACAGCCTAGGAGCAATACAAATAATGATAGGGTCCCTTATGCGTCTAAGAGTAGTTGCATCAAGAATAAAGAAGTTGAAGTAGAAGAACACGATAGGAATTTACTGCTTCCTAAGAATAAGAAACATATGTCATCTGAATTTAACAACGTTAATCTTGCTATTTAGAATGATAAATCTGAAGTTATATGTGCTATGTGTAAGCAATGTTTAATTACTTCTAATCATGATGTGTGTGCTCAATTATGTGAATGGCATAAACTATCGTAATGTTAAACAAAGTGTAAATGTTTCAAATGTTGCAAATCAAATGAAACATAAGCCAAAAGTCAGGAAATCTAAGAAGTTAGGGTCCAAAGAAAGACTTGCTTCACCTACGCCTAGTAAACCTAGATCTTGACTTAGGTGGTCACCAACTGGAAGAGTTTTTTACCTTAAAGGAAAAATAATCGCATCCAATGAATCTGAGTGTCAGTCTGACTGCTCAAATGGTGATAATGCATGTACTTCTAACCCTCAGGAACCTACAATCAAACGGTTTCCAAATTCCACTTCTTTTCTTGGCATGTTATCCAAATTTGTTTATGGTGCGTCGACTCGGGTTGTTCCATGCATATGATCGGGAATCTAAAGCTTCTCATCAATTTCATCTGGAAGTTTTTAGGAACTGTCCGATTTGGAAATGATCATGTTGCTACAATTCTAGGTTACGGTGATCTTCAATAGGGTAATATATTAATCACCAGGGTTTATTTTATTGGGGGCTTGGGGCACAACCTGTTCTCGGTTGGGCAGTTTTATGATTAAGATCTAAAGGTCGCTTTTAAAAGAAACACCTATTTTGTCAGAAATCTTAAAGGAGTTTATTTGTTAGAGGAAATCGCACAACAAAGCTTTACACTATCAATCTCCATGAAATGGCATCTGCATCTCCAATTTGCCTCATGGTTCGTGCTACTTCTACCAAGTCATGGTTATGGCATCAACGGTTATCCCACCTCAATTTTGACACTATAAATAACCTTGCTATAAACGATCTCGTCACCGGTCATCCAAAATTCAAATATCATAAAGAACATCTTTGTCCCTAATGTGAGCAAGGAAAAAGCAAAAAAAGCTTCTCACCCACCCAAACCAGTTCCTAATTCTAAGCAGAGGTTACACCTTCTTCATATGGATTTGTGTGGTCCAATGAGATTCGAAAGCATAAATGGGAAGTGGTATATTCTGGTAATTGTTGATGACTACTCTCGTTACACTTGGGTATATTTTCTCATATCAAAAGATGAAGCACTAGAAGAGATTACAATCTTTCTAAAGAAAATTACAGTTCTTATCCAAGCTCCAGTCATCATCGTAAGAACTGACAACGGCACAGAATTCAAAAATCAAGTGCTTCAAGAATACTTTAATAGTGTTGGCATCTCTCACCAAGCGTCTTATGTCAGAACACCTAAACAAAATGGAGTCGTAGAATGAAGAAACTGGACGCTAGTGGAGGCTGCTAAAACCATGTTGATTTTCTCTCGTGCACCGTTATTCTTATGGGCAGAAGCAATTGCTACTGCGTGCTACACTCAAAACCGCTCCATCATTCACCATCGATTTAATAAAACACCATACGAGCTCATTAACGGCAAAAAACCAGATATCTCATTTCTACATGTATTTGGGGCTCTCTGATATCCCAAGAATGACCATGAGGACATTGGGAAGCTTGATGCAAAGGTGATATTGGCTTCTTCATTGGTTATTCTGCTACTTCATGTGCTTACAGAGTTTACAACCGACGGACAAAGAAAATCATGGAGACGATGAATGTGACATTTGATGAACTTTCAGCAATGGATTTTGAACAAAGTAGTTCAAAACCTGGGCTTCAAAGCATGACTTCTGGACAAATCAGTTCAGGACTCGATCTTACTTATGCTCCATCAATAATAACAACTCAACAACCAACTGAACGTGAATTGGACTTACTGTTCGAAGCTATGTATGATGATTACATTGGTGGTCAACCATCAGCTGCTACAAGAACTGCTTCGGTTGCTCCATCACCTCAAGTTCTTCAGACTCCAACGGCATCTACAACAACAGCAGAAACCGCACCGACACCAACAAATTCATCCTCTCAAGCTACACATATTCCAAACACTTCACAGGATGTTGACGAGCTCGAACCACAACAACAACATGTTCAGCAACAAGAAAATCAAGCTACACTGCAGCCTGAAATAGTTGATGATAATGTTCCAAATGCTATGCTCGATGAAAATACGTTTGTAAATCCATTTGCTCCACCATCCAAAAGTGCTGCTGAATCATCATATTCACAATATGTGGATCCATCAATCATGCATACATTTTATCAACCATACCCTCATGAATATTTGTGTACTAAAGATCACCCTCTAGAACAAGTGATAGGAGAACCCTCACGACCATCTTTAACAAGGAATCAACTCCGAACATATGGTGACTTATGCATGTATGCATTAACTGTGAGCTCTATGGAACCAAGAAACGTCAAAGAGGCTATGACCGACCCTGCATAGATTGATTCAATGCAAGAATAACTTCTCCATTTCAAAAGGCTTAATGTATGGGCGTTAGTTCCTGCTCTAGATAACATAAAACCCCTTACTTTAAAATGGCTATTCACGAACAAGCATGATGAAGAGAACATGGTCATTAGAAACAAGACTCGTCTGGTTATGAGAGGGTACCTGATATTGGCTAAAATATACATATTTTGTACCCCGTAAAACACTATAAAAGGACTAAAAACACTAAAATATAGATAATTATGTTGCAAATATGTTTGTATTGTGTTTTTATGTCTTACAGGTAAAAAGGATTGAAAACGAAGCAAAAAATGGTAATTTTGAGGTGACTTTCAACAACGTTTTCACATTTATCGAGGTCCAAACAAAGTCATGAATATTCCTCGATTACACCATTGGAAAGAGCACGAAAAAACGAGTCCAACGGTACCGGCCTTTCATATTTAAACCTTTTTATTATGAACCTTTTTTGTCCCTGTTTGAACCTTTTATCTTTAATAAACCTGGACCAAATTAAAAGGGGGTTATATATTTAATTTGGTGTCATATAATTAAAGCTATGCTTAGCTCAGTTGGTAAGGCATTGTGCCCCCAACTTAGAGGTCCTTGGTTCGATTCTTATGAGGTGTTTATTCCCCTCACGACCCAACCCAACCCACGACCCGACCCACGACCTGATCCAGACCCTGCCCAATACCCGACTTGACACGGACCCAACCCGAACTTGACTCGGCCCAATAATTGGCCCGATCCAGCCCAATACTCGACCCGGCCCAACAGTTGACTCGCCTTGACTAGCGGTCAACCACCGTTGACCGGTGGTCCAGTGGTGGTTGACCAGTGGTCTGCCACCGTTGACCGTCGTTGACCGCCGCCGTTGACCGGTGGTCTGGCGGTGTTGACCACCGTTGACTGCCGTCGTTGACCACCGTTGACCGGTGGTCCGGCGACGGTTGACCGGAGGTTGACCGACGACGGTATGAACAGTAAAAATGCCTCGTGGCACTACTCAGGTGGTGACACGTGGCAAACTAATCATTGGTGTACGAGGTTGCAGGAATTGCAGGTACGATGAACTGTAGCAGTCCGAGGTGGCAGACACGTCAGTACTAGGAACTGTTCAGGTGGCGGCTGGACCAATCAGAGCGTGACACGTGGCACTAGCGTGTGTCAGTACGAGGTGTGCGTGTGTCAGTCCGAGGTCAGGCGTGTACCGTGCCAATCATTGGCAATCATGAGGCGGTTGGTGGAGTGCAAAAAGACCAAAATACCCCTAGATCCAGCAATATGAGTGGATGGAGGCCTAAAATGACGAAAATACCCCCACCCACTTTGGGCTATAAATACAACACGCAGCAGGAGAATTTAGGGAGATTTGGAGTGTGTGTATTTTTTTAAGTTTATTTTTTAGTTGTAGTGTTAGTTTTAGGAGTAGAATAATATAGTTTATTTTGGGCTTATTGTAAAAGCTTATTGAAGCTTATTAGATCTAGCTTATTGTAACTCTTGAGCTTATTAATGAAGAAGTTTATTTCAAATGTTGGTTTTTTTAGCTTATTTTTTATGCTTATTCTCTTGTCTTTTTTTTCTTATTTCTTTTTAGCTTATTTTCAAATAAGCTCATACTTATAGCTTATTTTTGGATCCCATCTTTTAAGCTTATATTCTAATAAGCTACTCCCATAGCTTATTTAGACTAGCTTATTTTATATTGTTTTTGATTTAGAGCTTTTCGAGTGAGCTTATTTTAGCTTATTTTCGAGTGCTTATTTTTCTAGCTTATTGTTTTTAGATCTAATCCTTAAATATACCCGTCTCTTGTTCACTTGATTGAACACCTTAGTTTCGGGTGGATTAGATCTAAAAATAATAGATCTTATATTTCTAGCTTATTTTTTTTAGCATAAATTTAGTTTTTTTTTAATTCTAGCTTATTTTTCTTAGATCTAAATCCTTAAATATACCCGATCCGAGTTCACTTGATTGAACACCTTAGTTTCGGGTGGATTTAGATCTAAAGTTTTCATCTTTTTATTAGCTTATTTTGTTCTAACTTTTCATGTCTTATTTCTTATTCCATCCTTCTACATCTAAGGCCGGAGCTTAAGGGTCTTATAAGGTTGATAAATAAATAAGGTTTTGATCTTTATAGTTTTTATGAAAGTAATTAGTAGATAAAGTTGACACCTTTATTAGCTAATTAGTGGAGTAAAAGCTTTAAAGTGATAAACTTATTTGTTTATTAAGTTTGTAAGATCGGGTGTTTTTATATCATTGCGGTTCTTCATTCGGTTACCCTTTTTCCTTTTTTTTAATACTAGTAGTTTAGAATTATTAGCTTAAAATGTTTATGTTTGATCTTATGATTGTTGCTAGTTATTTGTTTAAATTATTGAGTAGTTCATTAGTGCTTGCTAAGTGATTAGTGATTTGGAATTTAAGTGCGGTTTTAAAAAGGTTTAAAAAATTAATAGTCATTAGAATTTTCCAATTTACTTACCGTCATTTACTTTTAATGCAATTTAAATACTTGTCATTTATTTTAAAAAAAGCACTTTACTTTACTTGTCATTTAATTTCTTGAAATTTGTTTTCGAAGGATTTTAATTCGTTAAACCTTAAACCCGCACTTAATGAACATTTCACGTCACTTAGCAAGCATTTTCGTCATTTATATCTTTTAGATCAATTTTAGTATAATCTTGTAGTTTTTAATCTTAAAATTAATATTAGTTTAAAAATAGTTTAAATCCAAAAGTTTAGTTTCCCTTTTATATGCTTTCCATTTTAGTAGATTTAGAAAACCAAACCCAAAAAAAAACTTAAATGATAATCAAGCTCGATTTACAACTTGAACGTAGATTTCCATTCACTTCTCGCCGAGGAAACGACCCGGGAGGTTTTTGATAATTGCTTTGGTTAAAAGCGATTTTCTAGAACCCGACGGAAAATACTATACTATACTATTATTGATTATCTTCCTTATTAGTACGTATTTATATATTATATTTTATACGTGTTGATTTGGACGAATCACACGTTGAGGATTTTTTTGTCTTCTTGTGATTGACCAATGTTGACCAAGGGTTGACCTTTGATAGCAATCTCCCGGCTCTTGTGTATTCTTCCATTCCCGTGTCCGTGTTTGCCCGGCTTTGACTGTTTTCTTGTGATTTTTGCATTATCCGTACCTACACATTCACAAAGATAAAACAAGAAATATACAAGCATTTTATGCACAATTTCATCTTTTAAGGGCTATTTTTGGTATACAAATGATATGTGATTTCTCACATATCAAAATTCCCCAAACTAAGTGATTGCCGTGTCCTCACGCAATATTATATGCTCTAAAACCAAATACCTCAAAACCTCCCCAAACTAATCCTTTAAGAAGTAGTAAAGTCTTTCGTGGGGAGAGTTAAGAGATCACAAGTTATAAAACACCCCGTTTTCCCATTTTTCAATTTTTTTTCCATTTTATGATTTTCCTTAATTTCCTAACTACAACTTATACTTTATTCATGTGTGACATAATGTATTGCTTTCATTATTCATTTGATAACTTTTAGGATCACGGAACAAAAAGCACATAAAGTGTCCTAATGGATAAATTCATCGTCCCCGATTTTCACCTCTCCAAGCCAAGCTTAAAAACAAGATCATTGTAAATTACAAGTTATGATGCTAACACTACTCATAAAAGCTAATTGTGTACTTACTTTTCCTCCCTTATTCCTAATTTTGTATCTCAAGATTTTATTTAAGTCATATACCCGAAGGCTCTTTAAGACTTTATTTCGATACTTATTAATTCCAAAAATAAAGCGTAACGGTTAAAAACGCAATAATTAGCTCCTAGCCCTTTTCAAAAGATCAAATGTCATCAAGATTAAAGTCCACATCGAGGCGACCAAAATTTGGCTTTTATTAGGTTACTTAAGCAAGGTACCATTCATGTCATATACCCTTAGGCTCTTTAAGACATAAATGGACCAATCTTATTTGCACCATATACCCTAAGGCTCTTTAAGGTACAAACAAGATAACTTTAATCATTTCATATACCCTTAGGCTCTTTAAGGAATGATTAAAGCAAAAAATTAAGCAACAATATCCATCCCATATACCCTAAGGCTCTTTAAGGAATGAATAAGGCTATAATTTCACTTATTAGATTCTACTTACCCCATATACCCTAAGGCTCTTTAAGGGATAAGCAAAATATTTATTCTTGTGATACATATAGTATGCCAAATTAAGTATTCCTGATGTATACTCTCTCTTAATCACAAAGAAACTAAAGAAAACTACTAAGAACTAATTATTAACCAAAAAACCATACTACTTTATTTATTAAACAATTATTATAAAAATGAAACAAGCTAATGGGAGAAAAGGCCACAATTTAACACTTATAAGCTTTACAGAAATCCAACTATTCTATGTTTAGCATCAAAACTTATAACTACTCTATCATCTCTTGTTCTTCACACTTTAAAATTTCTAATAAAGAAACTCGTGAATACTTAGCCTAATGAATTAAGATCGGCACTTAAATAAGTCACATTGACTGGCAACAATCTTTATTCTACTAAATCGATCTTCGCATATTTATTTAAAATCAATTATGGGAACTTGCAAAGTCTTGACCTTTTCAAGCTAGACTCGCGTTTTATAGCTCCTTGTATAAAAGATTAGCAAAGATCAATCTAAAAAGTTAAGGAGAAAGCTAAGATTTAAAATCGGTCGGGTCAAAATTTACTTTTGTTCTCACCAACGGAAAGCCTACATTCGTGTCTAAACACTTATTATTTTTTTTATCAACTACTTTGTGTTTTTTTATATGGTATATATATCTAAATTTTAAAAATTTTGCTGGAAAACGGGGTACGTGAGAACAACGGGCAAAAGTAGGTAAGATCATATCGAAGATATACTACCCCATACTAAAATTAAACATTGTCCTCAATGTTTCCTAGTCTAAGGCTTAGAAAACCCCATACTAGAACTCAAAAAGTCGAATGCATAACCCGAGCATGGAGAAAGTATCACACAAATCTCAAGCCGTTTATTAATTATGCTAAAAGATAGATGTTAGTCGATAATAATCTAGGATATCGGATTTCCCCAAACTAATGGCAAGCAAAGGCTAGGAAGCTCGAGTGAACCGGGACAAAACACCGAACACGAGAGTCTTCAAAAATTTTGGGTTAATCCTACAAATAATCACAAGCACAAACAACAAGAATCGGAAGAGTACAAGCCTCCTCACATCACAATAGAAATAAGAAAGAAGATAGACGGATAAGCATGGGGTGCCTCCCACGAAGCGCTTTGTTTTTGGTAACCGAGTCACATAGCTTGACTCGATCCCCGAATTCATTCATCCTTGGAGAAAGTGTGGAGATCCTGGACTACCTTGGGTGGTAAGTCCTCTCCGAAGTAATGCTTCACACGATGACCATTCACCTTAAAGTTTGGACCATCGGGTTGAGATAACTCAATGGTTCCGTATGGAAAAACTTTGGTGATGTTGAAAGGTCCTGACCAACGAGTTTTAAGCTTTTCGAAGAATATCTTAAGACGAGAGTTGAAGAGTAAAACTAGATCTTCAACATTGAAAATGCGGTTTTTGATCTTTGAGTCGTGAAGCTTCTTCGTCCTATCTTTATAAATCAAAGAATTCTCATAAGCTTGATCACGAAGCTCATTAAGTTCATTAAGTTGAAGCTTCCGGTGATCACCCGCGGTTTTAAGATTGAAATTAGCCTGTTTCAAAGCCCAATATGCTTTATGCTCTAATTCTATAGGTAAATGGCAAGACTTTCCGTACACTAACTTGTAAGGCGTACAACCAATTGGTGTCTTAAAAGTGGTACGAAATGCCCACAAAGCGTCATCTAGTTTGTTGGACCACGAGGCACGGTTTTCTCCAACCGTCCTTTCTAGAATACGTTTCAAACCACGATTGGACACCTCCACTTGACCGCTCATTTGAGGGTGATAAGCGGTAGCAAGACGATGAGTGACCCCATACTTAGACATTACTTTAGCAAACTGTTCATTACAAAAATGGGTCCCACGATCGCTTATAATAGCTCTAGGCGTTCCGAATCGGGCAAAAAGAGATTTCAAAAACTTAACTACAACTCTAGCATCATTTGTGGGGAGCGCCTTTGCTTCAACCCATTTCAAAAGATAATCAACGGCTACGAGGATGTATTTATTCCCATGTAAAGACGGAAATGGTCCTATAAAATCGATACCTCATACATTGAAGATTTCACAAACTTGGATAGCATTTTAAGGCATCTCATCTCGTTGTGAAATTTTGCCTTGTCTTTGACACGTATCACAAAATTTGATCATTGTATGGGCATCTCGATATATGGTTGGCCAAAAGAAACCGACATCAAATACTTTTCGAGCGGTGAGATTGGCACTATGATGGCCCCCGGTGGGTCCTTCATGACAAGCTTTGAGGATTTCAAGAGCTTCTTGCCCATGCACACACCGTCGAATGATTTGATCCGCACATATACGAAAAAGATAGGGATCGTCCCAGAAATAATGTTTAACGTCCTTGAAAAACTTCTTCTTTTGTTGAGTTGTCATTCCTTTGATGATAAAATTCCCCGCATGGTAATTTGCATAGTCCGCAAACCATGGGGTACTTCCACTAGATATAACTCCAAGAGTCTCTAAAGGAAAATGTTCATTTATGTCCTTGTTTTCTAACACATCCTTATGAGGATTCTCAAGTCTAGATAAATGATCCGCCGCAAGGTTCTCACTTCCTTTTTTATCACGGATGGTGATATCAAATTCTTGTAGGAGAAGAACCCACCGGAGCAACCTCGGCTTAGCGTCTTGTTTGTTCATAAGGTACTTTAAAGCCGAGTGATCCGTATACACTATGCTTTTAGATAAGACAAGATATGGTCGAAACTTTTCAAAAGCATACACAACGGCAAGCATTTCCTTTTCCGTGGTAGTGTAATGAATTTGAGCTTCTGTCATTGTCTTGCTAGCATAATGTATAGGCTGAAAGTGCTTCGATCTTCGTTGTCCTAAAACCGCACCAATCGCGAAATCACTTGCATCACACATGAGTTCGAAAGGTAGGTTCCAATCCGGGACAACTAAGATTGGAGCTTCGGTAAGCTTCTTTTTAAGAGTCTGAAAAGCATCAATACATTCCTTAGAAAACACAAACGGTGATCCTTCTCAAGAAGGTGCGTCATTGGTCTAGCTATTTTGGAAAAGTCTTGGATAAAACGACGGTAAAAACCTGCATGACCTAGGAAACTCCTAACACCTTTTACGGTAGTTGGGTGAGGGGATCAACCTTAATCCCGGACTTCGAAATTTTATGACCTAACACAATTCCTTCTCTACACATAAAGTGGCACTTTTCCCAATTAAGAACTAAATTCGTATCTTCACACCGTTTTAGCATCTTTTCTAAATTGGAGAGGCACAAATATAAACTATCCCTAAAAACTGAGAATTCATCCATAAACACTTCCATAGTCTTTTCGATCATATCATGGAATATGGCCATCATATACCGTTGAAAAGTACCGGGAGCATTACACAAGCCAAATGGCATGCGACGGTACGCGAAAGTTCCATATGGGCATGTGAAAGTAGTTTTCTCCTGGTCTTGGGGATCTATTGGTATTTGGAAATACCCTAAAAATCCATCTAGAAAACAATAAAACTCATTCCCAGCTAATCTTTCTATCATCTGCTACCATAAACCAAGAGGCCAATGGATAAATGACTTTCGAGTCGCTTCATTTAACTTAGTTCCATACGGGCATGTGAAAGTAGTTTTCTCCCGGTCTTGGGGATCTATTGGTATTTGGAAATACCCTGAAAATCCATCTAGAAAACAATAAAAACACAATGCACTGGACTAACCCATGGGCTGTCGGAGATCGGGTAAATCATACCGGCATCAAGAAGTTTTAGGACCTCCTTTTTTATTACCTCGTGAATTTTTGGGTTAACCCGTCTTTGACTTTGAACCGTAGGTTTGTAATCATCCTCCATCAAGATTTTGTGTGTACAAAAACGAGGGTTGATACCCTTGATGTTGGTGATTTTCCAAGCAATGGCCCTTTAATGAGATTTAAGCACCTTTAAGAGAGCATCTTTTTCATCATCTTTTAAACCTTTTCCAATAATTACTGGTAACTTATCATTTTCTTCCAAGTACGCATATTCCAAGTGAGACGGTAAATCTTTTAACTCTAATTCTAGAGGCTCTTCAATTGAAGATTTTGCCTCGGTCACTTCACTTTGTTTAAGGTCCATCGGAGGAAGTTGAAATGGGTCATTATTTAACAATTTTTCAATTAAGCAAATATCTTCCTCCGGATCGCAATCGGCATGATTAATTTCCGGTGAAATCGAATCGTCCTTAAGATAAGCTTCGATTTCTTCCAAAATAAATTTGGAAGTAAACGACTCAAACGTCAGGGTAGGATTGCCACCCGAAGAATTAGAAAATCCTAGCAATTCCGGAGCATACTCCTCACAAACTGCATCAATGATGTCAATTCGGTTTACCGACTTATCATTTGTAGAGGAGTATCTCGTGGTTTGATCTAGATTAAAAGTGACGGCTTCGTTATCAACCCGAAGGGTTATTTCTTCTCCATAAACATCAATTAAAGCACGACCGGTCCTCAAAAAGGATCTCCCAAGTATGAGAGGTACTCGAGGATCGGCTTCGAAATCGACAACAACAAAGTCGGTAGGAAAATGAAATTTCCCAACTTTGACAAAAACGTCTTCGGCGAGTCCTTTAGGATAAGTAATCGATCGGTCTGCTAACTCTAAAGTCATCCGAGTTGGTGTAAGATCAGGTAAAGAAAGCTTTTTCAAAATAGAAAGGGGCATAAGATTTATGCTCGCGCCAATATCGACCAAGGAGTGACATACATCCATTCTCGGGAAATTACACGGAATAAGAAACTTGTCGGGATCTCCAAGCTTTTCGGGAAGCTTTTTGAGGAGCATCGCCGAGCAATTCTCGTTCAATGGTATCTTAGCTAACTCCAGCAACTTTTCCTTATTCATGAGCAAACTCTTAATCGTACGAGCAAATCTTGGCATTAAAAATAAAGCATCCGCGAAACTTATGTCAAAACGTAAATCTTGAAACATTTGAAAAATCTTCTCTTTTTGATTCGAAGCTTTGTCACGGGACTTTTCTTGATTTATCGAGAAGGATATGGAATATGTGGCTTAGGTAAACTCTTCGGAACATTGGGTTTCGGAATGGAAATAGGGGTAACCGGAGATGGGATTTGAGCGGTACTTCCTTGGAAATTAGATTGCTCCTTATTTGTTGTCTCCTCGGTTTCTCGTTCCACTACCTTTTCAGGATTAGTAGGAATCGAGGGTCCCTCGTAAGCAAAACCACTTCGAGTAGTGATTGCTTTCATTTCACCCTTCGGGTTTGGAATGGTATTAATCGGAAGAGTACCCGAAGTTGAGGCTTGGTTTTGAAACAATCCACATATCATGTTTTGCAAATTATTTTGAAAAGTAGTTTGTTGATTCATCATGACGGCTTGTTGAGATTTTATTGTGTTTTGAATTTCATTCTTAAGGTCTCCTTTCAACGAGTTGATTTGATTTTGCATGTTTCTCAACATTTGATCGTTATTTCTCTTGTAACTCGAAAAATCATTTGAAATCTCTTGTTGAACTTGATTATTAGGCACTTGAAAAGGTTGGTTTTGAAATCCTTGGTTTTGAAAATTTGGAGCATGATTATTTTGAGCTTGAAAACCTTGATTTCCATGAAAATTATTTCCCCGATTAAAATTATTCCCTTGACCTTGATTTTGATTAAACCTATTTTGACCATTGTTTTGCACCGGAGCAAAACCTGGTGGTGCCATTTGATTACTAACACGGTTTGGAGGGTTAACTTGATTGTAAGTACTCGTGGTCGCACAAACACTAGCCTGATTGTTATCGGTAGTCAGACAATTATACCAAGAATGGGCACCTCCACAAGTAACGTAAGTTTCCTCAACCTCTTTAACTAGAGCGGGAGTGACAACTTTCTTAGAAACAATCTCGACTAAGGTCGAAAGTTGATCTGCAAGCTTATCAATTCTCTCATCCGTCTTACTATCACTTTCCCTAGAAGTCGTATTCATCCTAGAAGCATTTGGTTTGTTTCGTGAATAACACACTTTTGATTTGTTCTTAATTATATTCAAAGCTTCTCTAGTTGTCTTACTTAAAGATTTCCACCCGCCGCGGCATTTAAGGAGTCTTGATCGTTGTCGTTTAAATCGTTATAAAAGGTATCAACTTGAGTTAACTCCGTAAATTCATGGTGGGGACAAGCTCTAAGCATTTCCTTAAATTGTTCCCACGCTTCACCATAAGACTCATCAAATTTTTGGGTAAAACGAGAGATTTTATTCTTTAAGTGAGTGGTCTTCGAAGGAGGGAAAAATTGATTCACAAATTTGGTAACGAGATCCTCCCAAGTCAAGATTGAATTAGGAGGTTCTTTCTCGTACCAAGTTTTAGCAGCCCCCTCGAGTGAATATGGAAACATCATTAGCTTAATCACATCGTTTGGCACATTCCTAAATCGTAGAGTCGAGGTAATCCTTTTGAAACTATTGATATGAGCATGAGGATTTTCGTTCTCTAAACCGTGAAACGGGTTCGCTTGAACTAGTTGTAACAAATTTGTTTTAATCTCAAAATGATCCGCATTAATTTATGGTAAAACGATAGCTTCTTCGTACCCTTCCGTGGGTGCTCGGAGTAGCTCTTCCATTGTACGTTCCGCCATTGGTGCAACGATAGTACGAAGCTCGGGTTCGACTATGTTTGGAGCACGTCCTTTATTTCGACGTCTCGGAATGGTTACGTTTGAATTATTTGGAAAATTGGAATTTCTAGTGCGCATGCACTAAACAAACAAATGAAATGATAAAAGAAATGAGAAAAGGAAATATTTTTGTTTACCGAATAATCAACAAACTTAGGGTAACTCTCTTAAGTAAAATAAATTTTACAAAAGAGGTGCACCTTTTTCGTAAGTGACACAAACGGTAAAAAAATTTCTTTGGTTCGGGAACTTATTAATGGATAATACCTCAGTTGAAGGTATTATTTGTTGGTGTTCTTTTACCAACTTTGTTAATTTTTTTATATTCACAAATTAACGAGAAAAATCAAAAAATCCGGAAGAGCAAATATTTTTGTATTTTTGTTTTTAATCTTCTACTTATACTAAAAAGAAAAGAAAAATATTTTTTTACTTTTTTGTATTTTTAATTTTTAATTTTTAATTTTTCTTAAAAGCGTAACTTTCAAAGACAAAAGGTTCTCCAAATCACGATCGACAAACTTCAAACGAAAGAATCTTAATCACAAATCCCCGGCAGCGGCGCCAAAAATTGATCATTGAAAATCAATAGTATATAATACGTATAATAATATAAAAGCGATGAAAATTTCCAAGTTACCCTTAAGAAAAATTCACACAAAAATATATTGTACGTTTTTACCGGTAAGTGATTACCGGGTCGTTAAGTCCCAACGAATTGTGAAATTGAATCCTCGCTTTAATTTGGACAACGATTTGAATTGGTTTTCAAAGTGTTTGGATTGATTATCTAATTCTTCAATTAAAAACAACTAAAACATTCAAATAAAACAATTAACAACTAAACAATTTAAACAAATACGAGAATTTAAAGAAACGCGACAATTAAAACCCTAATTTATCAAAAATTAATCCTAAAATTATTTTCTAAACTTTCCCTAATCCTAATTGACTATTTATTAATGAAAAGCTAAGGAAATTCTAAAACGAGAGCGTTTAAAGCTAAAAATGAAGGAAACGAGAACGGGAACGAAAACCCGTTCTTTAAAAAATGACTTACTTAAATTTTAACCTTACGAAAATAATTTTTAAACCTAAGCCTAGAAAATGATAAAAGAAAATTTTATAAGAAAGAAAATTATTTTTTTGATTATTTTTCTATTTTTTATGAATTTTTAAAGTTTATAATAAAGAAAAATGATTAAAAATACTAAATTAAACTCTAAAAATCTAGAAAAATCACAAAATGGGCAAAATTGAAAGACTGATTAACTAAAAATTAGAACAGGAAATTAAGCTGAAAGAAAAAGCCCTAAAAAGCTAGATTTAAGCTACGGCTTATTTAATAAAAAAGGAAATGAAAAAGTGTTTAAGTAATTAAAGAAGCAAGGTATGTTTGAAAAAGACACAAGGGCATGATGGTTTGTGTGTGTGGGAGTTGGGACGAGTGTGTGCTAGGCAAGAGGTCACAGGTTCGAACTTGTGGCCTTTTGTTTTATTTTTTTTATTTTTGAAACTTTTAAAAACAAAGATGTAAACTAACTGAAAATAAGCAAATTACTCTAAAGAAACTTTTTAAAAAAACTAGAGAATAAGCTGGAAATTGAATTTTAAGAACAATAAACTCTAAAACTCTTTTTGGTTTTTAATTTTATTTAAAACTGATTAAGCTAAGAAACTAAGATAAGCTAGGACTAAGACTTAATAAGCTATAAGAATCCTATAACTACCCTAATAAACTAGTTTGAGCAGGAAATAAGCAAAATTAAAGGCAATAAGCTAAAAAGCACTTTGAACAAAACTACAAACCAAACAGGTTAAAAGGCTAACTTTGGGCTTATTTTTCTATAAGCTAAAAGACACTTATGATAAATTGACTTATACTACCCTAACCTATGACCTATAAGCTACATAAAACTACTTTTAAAAAGCATTTTGAAAATAAATTGCTTAATGAAAAAGCTCAATGAAAATTGCTAAAGGACTCAGTAGGAGCTGAGTGAATAATTTTTGGTCTTTGAAAAGAAAAATGCTGATTTTTAAAACTGAAAACAGATAAGCAAAATAACTTTTAAAAACAGAAAAAGTTGAAACAGATTGAGAGTTACCTTAAATTTACTTGCATACTAAAAATCAAAACCTAACATCTAATTTTACCCTCTGATTTTTTTTAAGATTGAAAGTGGTATTAAGGACTTAAATGTTGCTGATGCAGTTTGCAATGAAATGACCTAAATATTAAAGCCAACAAGTGCAGGCTACAAAACTTGCTCCTAACATCAAAAATACACTTACCTAAGAGCAAATAACAACTAGAATTAACTTGAGCTTCAAATACCTAATATACCAAGCTTAATGCTAACAGATGCTAAAATCCTACTTATAAAGTTGATGAAAAAACTGATTTGAACCTACAAAACTCTTAAATCCTTGACTCATAAACCCACAATTGAAATTGAAATCCAATCCTTAAGGTCCAAATGGCCTTGGCAGCACTAACTTTAGTTAGTGCTGCCTTGTCCCAAACACTCCTTAAGGTAGCTCAAGTTCATTTTTAGCTTATGAATTTGAATTAGAAGACACAAGTTGCAAATACCAGTTGACAATAAGCTATAAACAGAACTAATAAGTAGATTCAAACAGAAAATAAGCCAGAACAATAAGCTATTTAAACTATGCTAATCTTTTTGGTTTTTATGACAGTTTTATGAAAATAACAAGCAAACTATGATATAAACTAACTAATAAGCATATTAAGCATTATATGACTAAAATAAGCAGTAATAAGTAGATCTAAACAGAAATAAGCTAATAAGCAGGTTAAACAGATTTAATCTAAGACATATTATAACTAAGCTAAATTAACTAAGCAACAAGGAAAATAAAAGAGATGTACCTCACACCTTATCTAAACAGAGGTGTTAGCTCTTAATAGAGCTTAAACAAACAGCTTAAGCTTATAGCTTAAGCTTAAATCCAAAGATCCTAGTCTAATCCTAATGCTTGACCCTCAAGCACTATTACCAGGTCTAAGTCACCCAGCAGCCATCCAATTCCATAGGGTGAATAGACCTTTTAAGAGCTTAAACAAGCTTATAGAATTATGAGCTTTTGAATGAAACAGCTTATGCAATAGTAGGTTTTATAAACTTTGATAAAATAGAAAAACTGATTGAACAAGAGCTTTAAGAATCAACTGAGCTTTTATTTAAATAAACAAAGAGTTACAACATGATTAAAGAAAGAAATTACAAAAGCTTTAAGCTAAAAACACTTATTAAAAACTATACTATTACATAAGCTAAAAATTGAAAAGAAAAACTAGCTAACATCTAATTGTGAGTGAGAAGCCTTGTATTTATAGTTGCTGAGTGAAGTTTCTAGGCCCTCAAGTCTGTTAGACGCTCCCCTTCAAGCTTTGATCTTGTCCCTTCATTCATGCCAATCATTTGATCCCATCTTATGACCGTTGGATTGATTTGATGAGCACACGGATTGCCAACGTGGCATTCCGTGTGTCAGACCCCTTTGTGCTTCTTTTGCACTAAATTTAGTGCAAAATCTCAATCATTGGTGTGTTTCTTTAATTGCCCGCGTGTCCTTCCTTGCGTGCTTGGACCAATAAGAGCTCTCAATGACGTATAACTCTGCCACATCATACCTTGTCACTTGAATTGTTGAGCCATATCATCAATTTGAATTAACCCTTTGATTTTAACTCAGGGTAACACGAAGATGATGATGAATAGTAAAAAGGAAACTTGCGCCTTTTTCTTTCTTTTTAACTGTTTGTTTGACCACAGGGTTTGGGGGTTTGACTTTGGGTTTTTATAAAAAGAAATGGGTCGGGTGCATTTGGGCTTGGGTTATTTAAAAGGGTAACGGGTTATTGGTTTTATAAGAATTTTAACGACCGTTATCTCTTTATTATAAAGGAGATAACGGTGTTAGGGTTTTAGGGCTTTTTGTAAATTTGGTTTAACATCAAGGGTATTTGTGGTATTTTTAAAGGATTTTGTCTTTTTGTGGTTGACCAATGTTGACCAAGAGTTGACTTTGTTGACCATTGATAGCAATCTTCCGGCTCTTTTGCACTCTTTTCGTTCTCGTGTCTGTGTTTGTCTGGCTTTGACCATTTTCTTGTGATTTTTGCACTATCCGTACCTACACATTCACAAACAACAAAATACACAAATACAAGCATATTTTTGCACATTTTAATCATTTAAGGGTCATTTTTGATATAGAAAGGATATGTGATTTCTCACATATCAAAATTCCCCAAACTAAGTGATTGCGTGTCCTCACGCAATATTATATGCTCTAAAACCAAATACCTCAAAAACTTCCCCAAACTAAATCTTTGAAAAGTAGCAAAAACTTTTGTGAGGAGAGTTTAAGAAATCACAAGCTTTAAAACACCCCATTTTCTATTTTTTCAAAACTTTTTCCATTTTTTTTAGAGTAATTAACTAGAATATTTCGACTTTCATTATTTCCATAACTGTTAGGGATCATAGAACAAGATGCATTTTGATCCGAGAATGCCCCAAATAGGATAAATTCATCGTCCTCGATTTTTCACTTATCCAAACCAAGCTTAAAACGAAATCACAGTTAAATATCAGTTAAGATGCTAACACTACTCATATTTGCAACTTGTAAACTTTTCACTCCCGACAATTATTATATCTTAGGTGAATGTGCTATTTTGAATTTCAACCATGGATCAATGTTTTGCAAAATACTATGCTTCACGTTCCATACCCTAGAATTAATGAGTTTGAGGCGTGATCATCCCATGTAGAGCTTTAGTCTCGGCACATCAACAACCTTGTGGCTAAGTGACCAGGCTTTTGACACCTCATAAAGACTAGTATCAGGACTCACGGACCTTAGGTTTCAAAATCTCTCAGGTTTCCGAATATAACATTAGCTTTTAAATAGAAATAGTCAAAGTAAAAGCATATATTGATTCTAACAAAAAGAAATTTATTTATTAATTCAAACTTTATATTAAACATTTATGCAATTGTAACCCTCGACCTTTTAGAAGGCCGCAACATCAGTTGTGAGCCGGCAAGATGCATCAAACTTTTTTCAGTCTGGATTTTTAGACCTTTACTATAGGGCTTTCTTTAGAAGATACCACATCGGTTGTGAGTCGGCATGAGATAAGTAAACTTTTATCAACCACAGCTTTATATTATATTTTATTTTCTCTCATTTAGTACATCATTCATCTTTTTTACTATTTATTTTTATAGAAGACTTTACTTTTTGAAAAATTCAGTATCATGTTTGAACTAAGCTATTTTTGAGATATTCTACCATAAAAATTGTTGATTAAGTTTAATCTCCCAAAAACAGCATGTTTTTTTAATCCGGTTTAGAGCTTAGGGAGAAAAAGCCACATATTCATACATTAGTCTTAAGATTTCCAAAATAATCCTTGGTTTTGCTTCCTATACTCATACTTTAACTTATCATTTTCGTTCTTCGTGAATATCTTGTGAACGCTTTAGCCTATAAGTTAGTTAATGATAAAGCTAGAGCTCAACACGATCGATCAGGTCAAAATTTTTTCTTATTGCCCTAGCAAGTAAGTCAAAAATTGTAA
This sequence comes from Tanacetum coccineum, assembly GCA_026074375.1. Classification (NCBI taxonomy): domain Eukaryota; kingdom Viridiplantae; phylum Streptophyta; class Magnoliopsida; order Asterales; family Asteraceae; genus Tanacetum; species Tanacetum coccineum. The sequence goes on from BQNB010002707.1 coordinate 21,776, forward strand.
CAATACATTATTTTATTTTTGAAAAAAAATAAATTTTGGTTGGAAAAAACGGGGGTATGTGTGAACAACGGCATGAAGGGTCATAATCAAATCGATAGATCCCCCCCCCCCTATCATACTAGAGTTAAACATTGTCCTCAATGTTTTAAGAAGGGTTATACTAGTAAATCCTAAGCAGTTTATTAAGTATGCTTAAAGAATAAAACGTTAGTCTGATAAGATTAGGAATATCGGATTTTCCCCAAACTAATGGCAAGCAAAGGCTTGAGGAAGCTCCGAGGTAGACCACGGACAAAACACCGATACACGAGAGTCTTCTGAAAAAATTTTGGGTAATTCTACTAAAATTCACAAGCACAAACACAAGAAAAGGAAGAGTACGCTACCTTCGCATCACAATAGAAATAAGATAGAAAATAAATAGAAGGGATAAAGCATGGGTGCCTCCCACGGGAAGCGCTAGTTTAGTGGTCACTAAGTTGACCCAATACCCCCGCAATTAGTTGTCCTTAGGTAAGGTTTGGAGACCTGGGATTACTAATTGTGTTTACGTCCACCTCCCCAAAGAGTGCTTAATTCGATGACCATTCACCTTGAAATTTGGCCCGGAGTTTTGAGATAACTTAACGGTGCCATATGGAAAGACTTGGGAAATGGTGAACGGTCCGGACCAATGGGATTTTAACTTGCCAGAGAACATCTTCAATCTAGAGTTAAAGAGGAGGACTTGATCACCGACGTTGAAAATGCGGTTTTTGATCTTTGAGTCATGGATCCTCTTTGTTTTCTCTTTATAGATCAAAGAGTTCTCATCAGCCCCATTTTTTTGTGGGGAAATTTTCCATGGGGGGGGAAGTTATTTAGTCATTGAGTTAAACTTTACGATGATCACCCGCGGTCGAAAGGTCAAAGTTTGCATGCTTCAAGGCCCAGTAGGCTTTGTGCTCGAGCTCGATCGGTAGATGACATGCCTTTCCGTACAATAGCTTGTATGAAGTGCTCCCGATGGGTGTTTTGTAAGCTGTACGAAAGGCCCAAAGTGCATCATCTATTTTGTCCGACCAAGAGGCATGGTTTTCGCCTACGGTCCTTTCAAGAATTCATTTCAAGCCACGATTGGATACCTCAACTTGCCTACTTGTTTGTGGGTGATACGCGGTGGAGAGACGGTGAGTAACTCCATATTTAAGCATGACCTTTGCAAACTGATCATTGCAAAAATGGGTTCCGCGATCACTTATGATAGCACGAGGGGCACCGAATCGGGCGAAGAGAGATTTAAGAAATTTGCAAACAACTCGGGCGTCATTTGTGAGGAGTGCTTTCTGCTTCCAAACACATTTTGACAAATAGTCGACGCACACGAGTTTATATTTATTCCCTCTCGGATTCGGGAATGGCACATGAAATCTATTGGCCCTACACGTCCAAAAGATTTAACAACTTGGATGGATATTTGAGGCCATTTCATCACGTTGTGAAATTTCTTCTTACACTGACAAGTGTCACATCGGTTAGTGACCCAGTCATGGGCATCTTGTAAATCGTGGGCCAATAAAATATGTGCTCAAAAACTCTTTTTGGCTGTGTTTTATTTTTTTAGTTGGCACCGTTATGCTCCCCCGTGGGTTCCACTATGGCAAGCTTGAGGATGTCAAGGCTTCTTGGCCCTGCAACACACCGCCGGATCATTTGATCCGCACATATTTTGAACAAATAGGGGTCGTCCCAAAAGTAATGTTTAACATCCTTGAAAAACTTGTTCTTTTGTTGAGACGACATCCCTTTAACAATGAAATTCCCCGCGTGGTAATTTGCATAATCGGCAAACCACGGGGTACTTGAGTCACTACGAGAAGTCACCATATTAAGTGTCTCGAGAGGAAATTTTTCATTCACCTCCTTTGGGTCGAGAACATTTTCATACGGGTTTTCTAATCGGGAAAGATGATCGGCCGCGAGGTTCTCGGCTCCTTTTGTGTCAATTACATTGAAATCGAACTCTTGAAGGAGGAGAACCCACCGGAGCAATCTTGCCTTGGAATCTTTTTTAGCAAAGAGATATTTTAAGGCAGAGTGATCCGTATACACTATGCTTTTGTTCAAGATGAGGTAAGACCGGAATTTTTCAAAGGCATACACCACGGCTAACATTTCTTTCTCCGTCGTGGTGTAATGCGATTCTGCCTCGTTTATTGTTTTACTAGCATAGTGTATAGGCCTAAAGTGTTTTTCATGACGTTGCCCCAAGACTGCACCTATGGCAAAGTCGCTTGCATCGCACATAAGCTCAAAGGGTAGGTCCCAGTCTGGAGCAATCAAGATTGGAGCTTCAGTAAGTTTTTTCTTTAATGTTTGAAAAGCTTGAATACAATCATCGGAAAAAATAAACGAAGTATTCTTCTCAAGGAGATGAGTCATCAGTCGTGGAACATTTTTGGAAAAAAGCCTTAATGAAACTCGTCCGGTAGAAACGGCATGACGAGGAAAACTCTGAACACCCTTAATGGTGGTGGGATGAGGTAACTTAGCAATCACATCGATTTTGGCTTTATCAACCTCAATCCCTTTTTTGGAAATCTTATGGCCAAGACAATGCCTTCTTTTACCATAAAATGACTCTTTTCCCAATTATAGAACGAAGATTTGGTGTTCTTCACACCTTTGAAGGCATCTTGTCTACACAGAGGAGAGGCAACTTTTCAATATTGATATTCCATCAAGACCGAAAAGTCGTCCATGAAGACTTCCATCATTTTTTCGATCATATCATGAAAGATAGCCATCATACACCTTTGGAACGTGCCCGGTGCATTGCATAAGCCAAAAGGCATGTGACGGTAGGCGAACGTTCCGTAAGGACACGTGAATGTTGTCTTTTCTTGATCATGAGGGTCGATGGGAATTTGAAAGTAACCCGAGAAACCATCGAGAAAACAATAGTACTCGTTTCCAGCTAATCTCTCAAGCATTTGATCCATAAACGGTAGTGGAAAGTGGTCTTTACGAGTGGCTTCATTTAACTTTCGGTAGTCAATGCATACACGCCATCCCATAACCAATCGAGTCGGAATCAATTCATTTTCATCATTTTCAACAACGGTAAAACCACCCTTTTTTGGTACGCAATGTACAGGGCTTACCCAAGGACTATCCGAGATCGGGTAAATTAATCCGGCATCAAGAAGTTTTTCAACCTCCTTTTTGATGACATCGTGGATTTTTGGATTCACTCGTCTTTGGTGTTGAACCGCCGGTTTGTAGTCCTCTTCTATAAGAATCTTGTGAGTACAAAATTCCGGGTTGATACCCTTGATGTCGGAGAGTTTCCAAGCAATGGCTCGCTTGTGTGACTTCAAAACCTTTATGAGAGCGGCTTTTTCCTCGACACTCAAGTCTTTAGCAATTATGACGGGCAACTTATTGTCACCTTCCAAAAATGCGTATTCGAGATGAGGAGGTAAGTCCTTAAGTTCGACCTCGGGAGGTTCATCAATTGAAGATTTATCAGTTTTAGCTTCACAAATTTTCAGTTCTTTTCGAATTTCAGGCAAAATAAATTTCCTTGTGATTGGGGAGGAGGTGATGGAATCATCATTGAAGAAATGATTCAAGAAGTAGAATATCCCCTCCGGTCTTAGTAAGAGTCATTCACTTCTGGTGAAGTTGGCATATCTTCAAGAGCGAGGAAGCATACAACTTCCTAAGATAGGAAAATCACTATCTCCTGTAAGGTTTGAGAGTCGGAGAAAGAGGGTATAGAAACGATCGGAGTCATAATATGGAGTGGGGATTGCCACTTGCGATACACATTGAGTAGATAACCTCTGAGAGTAACTTTGCTTGAGAATACTTCTTTACAGCTCGTCCATTGTCAACTAATAGACGTGATGATTCGGAGTTCGCCGTCAATATCAATCGTTATTGTAGAAGCATATCTTTGAATGTTTGAGATCAAGAGTGAACTGCTGATATGTTTCTTTATTCCTAGCCTACAGAAGAAGTAGTTAAATCTTCACTTCGTATAACTCATAATCATAAAGAGATACGATACCAGAGTCTCTTTAAGAAAGGAGCATCCCGGCCTCGAGAAACTAAGGGAACTCGGAGATTCTCGGTCTATCTGATAGTCTTAACGAACTACAAGATCGGTCCGGGGAATGTTTGAACGTGTTCTATAACTTAAGGTATGGACAATAGTGAAGGCAATATCGATCATCGATTTTGGTAATCAAACGGTCTGCAAGATCAAGAAGTCATAACAATTATAGGAGTGAGCTATAAGGAAAGATAGAAAGTTTTTCTCCACACGTGATAATGGGCATTGATGATATTTTGCTGTAGCGCCAAAGATCGGCCAAGGCTAAGCACCTTCATCATATTCGGGAAAATCACCTGGTATTAAGGAAATTTCGCACTGGGGTCTCTAAGATTTTTTTCGAGTAGTTAACTTGTTTAAGATGAACCGCCCAAAACAATGTGGTCATTCAAAGGATGTTCTAGCCATTTCACTTAACTGTTCTTTGTTTTCCAATAGTTGATAGGCTTTAAGAGATTGAGGCAAAATTTTGGCTATAGATTCAAAGCATACCGCTTAAACTAATTTCGAATAACTCATATCTTGAAAGAGATGTTTGATAGAATTTTTCTTGTCAACTGGCGTCGTTATCTTTTTTCATGGCAGCTTTTTCATCATTATGTACGACGAGGATTTGGAATTGACTGCGGTTTTGGTGGTAGGATCGGAGCACATTAACGGGAATCGATAATACGGGCTTATATGATTGATTTTGGTATTTGAGATTAAACTTGGACAAGACCGTGAGGTTTGGACGTCTGTTTTTGGTACTTCCTTTATTAGTAGGAAGTGCAAGTGTGCCTTTGTTTACCTCACGTCGCGCTCTCGTTTCCACTACTTTAGGAGGAGATAAAGTTATAGGAATACGTGGGGTCCTTGATAGAAGCAACACATTCGGGTGGTAATACCTTTAAAATCTCTATTTCGGGTTCTTAGTATTGTATTGCTCTAGGGAGCTGTTGCCTGGACATTGAGTGAAGCACTGTGTGTGTGGGTGTGTGTGTGAATTCAGAGAGTGATAACTTTGAAAGACATGTCACGTAAATAATTAGTCTAGGTTATGAGTGTTGCGTGCTTTGAAATTCGCGTTGGTGTGTTGTGGGTGAGTGTCTGACTTTATATTCTATCATGCAAGTGCATCCACATTAGCTTTGAATTAATTTTGAAAAGTCATCACGCATGTTCGACTCACCTTGTGTACGGGCTGCAGCGAAAGCTGTAGATGACCATGTTATCGCTCTCTTGTAGAGGATAGATATAGATACGCGCATTGAAGATGATTGGATGTGTGTCCGAGAGTAGGCTTTAGTAGTTGATGCAACGTGTGTGTGTGTGCAATTCAGTGTTCGCCGAACAACCGTGTAGCCAAAGTAGTCAGACTAAAAAACCACCGGGGTTGGTAAGTGTGTGTGTAGAAATTGGTTGTAATTATTTCCCCGATTTTAGTTGTAACGGTTTTGGTTATTTCCTTGGTTGTTTTGAACGGGAGGAAAATCGGGAGGTCAAGTTTGATTAGCAAATAGGGCTCGGTAACCGGTATTTCCTTGATTGAAATTAGTTGCTGCTGCTTGGGAAACATACTCTTGAATATTGTCACGATAAACGTTGCCATCGGTGGCGGGACAATTTCGGTAAGAATGCGTACCACCACAAGTATCCACAAACTTTCCTCGACGGGCTTGGACGGGGAGAGTGGGAGCTTGGGTTTGGTTTTTCTTTTCGAGAAGTAAGGCTTTCACCATATCTTTAAGTTCAGCAACATCGGGAGAGATACCGAGGGTTGAATTGCTCGAACTCACTTTTGCAACAACCGGTTTGTTACGTGAATTACAAACTCTTGAATTTGGCTTTCAATGAAGTCTTAGGCAAAAGGATTGTAAAGAGTCATTTTATCCAAAAGGTTACCATCCCGCGGCGGGGTATTTTTGAATCTTGATCATTAGGAGTTTCAAGCATTTCAGAAAAGTATTCAAGTTGATGCAACTCTGAGAATCCATGATGTGGGCATGCTCGAAGAAGATCATTGAATCAGTCCCATGCCTCGTAGAAAGTTTCATCAAATCTTTGTTGAAATCTCGTGATTTCATTTCGAAGATTTGTTGTTTTGGAAGGAGGGAAAAAATTGTTGATGAAGTTTGAAACAAGATATCGCCATGTGTAGAAATCGATCAAGGGGGTTCTATTTTATAGCCAAATCCGGGCTGCACCCTCGAGAGAAAATGGGAAAAGCATAAGCCTTTACCGACGTACTCGGGACGTTCGGGAACTTCATCGTAGAAGTGATCTTGTTGAAATAACGGATGTGAGCTATAGGTGTCTTCATTTGTCATGTCCGTTAAGCAATTTGTGTTCTTGAACGAGGGGTTAAGCTAAAACCATGCTTAAGCTCAAAATTGTCCGCGGTGTATTTCAGCGCATCAATGATAGGCAATCCTCGTAGACCACGGTGGGTGCTTCATGCAATTGAAGCCATAGTACGATTTCATCCATTGTAACTACGGGAAAAGGTTCACAAAGATGAATGGTTCAACAAAAGTCGGGTTGATAGTGTTGTTGACGGTTAGAATTTACAAGTTTTTGAGTACGAAGTGGATGCACTAAAATTTAAAAGAAAAATTATATTACTAATTTTTTGTTTGTAAATTATTAATTTTTTTTAGGATATACTTTTAAATTCGGACTAAATGCCGATAAGAACTTAAACCTAATAGTCAACTTGCTTCTCGGTAACTCTTCAAAAGAAATAACTTTTAAAGGTGAGCCGTACGTTGCAAGAGACACAAAAGGCAAGTTTTTGATCTTTGGTTCGGGAACTTATTGATGGATAATACTTCAATTGAAAGTATCATTTGTTGGTGTTCTTTTACCAACTTGGTGAATTTATTTTATTTTTTTCTTTTTATGGATAATGTTTTTATGTTTTTGGTTTTTCTTTTTTTTTTAGATTTTGGTTTTATATTTTAATTATACTAATAAAAGAAAATGAAAAATATTTTTGTATTTTTTTTATATGAAAATAAACAAAATAACTTCTCTTGAAGGATCTTCATAACAAAAAATTTTCAAACGGCTTCAACAATCGTAGACAATCCTCCCCGGCAGCGGCGCCAAAAACTTGATCACTTTTGACTACACTCTTTAATATATAGTAAATATATATAAAATATACTTATAAATATATAAAAAGGAAGGTAGGAATCAAAAGATCTCAGTTATAGTAATCCGGAAGTATGATTCCCGGGTCGTTATCCCCGATGAGGAAAGCAATTGAAAGTCGAGAGTCATTTTGAGAATCGATGCTTGAATGGAATAAGATTGATATTGGTTATCTAAAACTATGAGAAAAATTAGGCTAAAAAAACTTAAAAATACTTAAAGGAGACAACTTTTAGCTTAAAAACGTTAAAACGGGGGAACCCTAAACTGTGACTAAAAACCCTAAATTTCCAAAAATAAACTTAAAATGTATTTTTCACTTTTAATAGACTCTAATTAACTAAAAAGTAAGATTAAAGAAAACTAGAATGAAAACGGAGTTGATTTGAGCTTAAAAACACGAAAAACGTGAACGGGATCGATCTGTTCTCGTAAAAAAAATGAAAATTTTGCATTTAAAAACCTACCGAAGCATAAACTATTTTTCCTAGGAAACTATATGATAAAAAGAATAATTTTCTAAAAAGAAATTTATTTTTTTTGACTTTTTTATGAAATTAAAAACGATTTTAAGAAAATTAAATATAAAAAATAATAAAGTTTTATGAAAAATCTAAAAATAAGTTATGAAAAATAGATTGAAATATGGAAGTTAGAAATAAGTTGGAAACACAGACTTATTAAATTAAGCTGGTGTAATAAGCTTAAAACAGCTTATTGTACCTAAGAGCTATAAATGCATATAAAGAATTAATATGCAAGATTAAATTGATAAATGTCCCCAGGGCGCGTTGGTTGAGTGTGTTGTGTGTTGTGTTATAAAAGGTGAGGATGTTAAGGCCGGGGGTTCGATCATTGCTCACCCCTGACTTCCATCTTCCCTTTTTTTATTTTTAGAAAAACTTTAAAAAGCAAACTTATAGATAAGCTGAGAATAAGCTACTTTAATAAAAACAACTATTTTTTAAAAGCAATAAATAAGCTGAAAAACATCTTAAAATTTGACATATTAGACTTAACTATATTTTTAAGCTTTTGACTAAACTTAATAAGCTATAAACTAGAATAAGGACTGAATAAGCTATTAAAAGACTAACACTATTCTAATAAGGTGAACTTAACCAGAAAGAAGCAAGCAATAAGCTAGAAAACCTAATAAGTTCTAAAGCTAAAAACAAAAAAGAAAGAAAAAAATCAAACAGGAAAAAGGCAACTTTGGGTTATTTTTCCCTATAAGCTAAAAGAACTTATGATGGGAATTGACATATACTACACTAAAACGATAACCTATAGCTACATAAAACTACTTTTAAAAAGCATTTTGAAAATAAATTACTTAATGAAATAGCTTAATGAAAATTGCTAAAGGACTTAGTAGGAGATGAGTGAATAATTTTTGGTCTTTGAAAAGAAAAATGCTGATTTTTAAAACTAAAAACAGATAAGTAAACAAACTTTTGAAAACAGAAAAAGCTGAAACAGATTGAGAGTTACCTTAAATTTTCTTGCATACTAAAAATCAAAACCTAACATCTAATTTTACCTTCTGATTTTTTTTAGATTTGAATAGTGGTATTAAGACTTAAATGTGATAATGCAGTTTGCAATGAATTGAAATGACCCAATATCTTTAAAGCCAAACGTGCAGGCTACAAAACTTGTTCCTAACATCAAAAATACACTAAGCTAAGAGCAAATAACAACTAGAATTAACTTGAGCTTCAAATACCTACTATACCAAGCTTAATGCTAACAGATGCTAAAATCCTTCTTATAAAGTTGATGAAACTGATTTGAACCTACAAAACTCTTAAATCCTTGACTCATAAACCCACAATTAAAATTGAAATCCAATTCTTAAGGTCCAAATGGCCTTGGCAGCACTAACTCTAGTTAGTGTTGCCTTGTCCCAAACACTCCTTAAGGTAGCTCATGTTTATTTTTAGCTTATGAATTTGAATTAGAAGACACGAGTTGCAAATACCAGTTGACAATAAGCTATAAACAGAACTATTAAGTAGATTTAAACAAAAAATAAGCCAGAACAATAAGCTATTTAAACTATGCTAATCTTTTTGGTTTTTAAGGCAGTTTTATGAAAATAACAAGCAAACTTATGACAATGAAATTTAAACTACTAAATTAACTAAATAAAGCAATAAACAGCAATTATAAGTAAATCTAAGCTACTAAAAGTAGTAATAAGTAAACAATAAGCTAGATAAGCTAGAATGCAAAGTAAAACTTCAAAAGGTAAATTGGAAAAACTTACAAGAGTCTTAGCTTAACAAAGGCTTAATAAGCTCGTGGAACTACTCTACAAGCTCTAGCTTATCCAAAGGATAAGCTAGTAAAGTCCTATGAACTCTTCCATTGCTAGTTCATCATCCAAAAAGCTTAAACCCGTATAGATCATTATATTGAACTGGTTATTTAAGATTTAAGTATGATTAAGTGAATTAATGAGCTCCAAACTAGCTTAGAGACTAATTGAGCTTATCAAGAGCTTATAACTAGCTTATGGAACAGTAACAGATTATTAATCATTGTTTTGTATAAAAGTGAGCTTGAGAAAAAAAAGATTATAGTAGGAAAAACTTGATTTCTATTAATGAAAGAGATGATTACAATACTGGAAATTGAAATTACATTAAAAGAACAATATGCTAAAACAGTTTAAAAGGAAAATATATAAGCTAAAAATTTAATAAGCTGAAAAAAATCTAACTCCTTGCTTTGTGTGAAGAGGCCTCTATTTATAAGCTTGAGAAGAATGATCTAGGCTCTCTTTACACGCTCCTCTTGATTTGATCTCATCCCTTGAATCTTTGCCAATCATTGGATTCATATTATGACCGTTAGATTGATATTATGAGCACGCGGATTGCCAACGTGGCATTTTGTGTGTCAGACCCCTTTGTGCTTCTTTTGCACTAGATTTAGTGCAAAATCTCAATCATTGGAGTGTTTCTTTCATATATTCGCGTGTCCTTTCTTGTGCACTTGGACCAATAAGGAGCTTTTGTGATGTCTAACTCAGCCACATCGTACCTTGGTGCTTGAATTGTTGAGCCATATCATCAATTTGAATTAACCCTTTGATTTTAACTCAGGGTAACACGAAGATGATGATGAATAGTAAAAAGGAAACTCGCGCCTTTTTCTTTCTTTTAACTGTTTGTTTGACCACAGGGTTTGGGGGTTTGACTTTGGGTTTTTATAAAAAGAAATAGGCCGAGTACATTTGGGTTTGGGTTATTTGAAAGGGTAACGGGTTAATTGTTTTATAAGAATTTTAATGACCGTTATCTCTTTATTATAAAGGAGATAACGGTGTTTGGGTTTTAGGGCTTTTAGTGAATTTGGTTTAACATTAAGGGTATTTGTGGTATTTTCAAAGGATTTTGTCTTTTTGTGGTTGACCAATGTTGACCAAGAGTTGACTTTGTTGACCATTGATAGCAATCTTCCGGCTCTTTTGCACTCTTTCCGTTCCCGTGTCCGTGTTTGTCCGGCTTTGATCGTTTTCTTGTGATTTTTGCACTATCCGTACCTACACATTCACAAACAATAAAATACACAAATACAAGCATATTTTTGCACATTTTAATCATTTAAGGGTCATTTTTGATATAGAAAGGATATGTGATTTCTCACATATCAGTCAAAAATACAAAATACCACTTACTGTCCAAAATGTTGAGTTTCGTTTTAACGTAAAACTTGTATTTTATCTTTTCCTTTCAAGTCAGACATTTCTAGTTGGTATATCTTTGAAAAATGGTGTAATTAACTTTTCAAAAATATTAAAATTGGTTAATTTTTGAAATGGGGAGGAATAATTCATTTTCAAACAAAATCGAGCTAAGTATACATTGTTGTATCTAATACACAAAAGTACGACAAGTACTTTTATGTGTTATGCTATATGATTATGTGCACTTCCATGTGTCTTAATTTTTTTAATAGATATTATTGATTGATCGTTGCTATTTGTAACTGAGCTAATTATATATCTAAACACATGTGCCATGTACATTATTTGTTTGTAACTAGTTTTCTAGACTATGCCTAACTAGAACTTATGCTAGATTTCTTGCATTAAGATTACGAAATTGTTCTTGAATTGCATATAGGAAAAGATAACTTTGTTTGCAAATGTTACATCAACATCTTGTAAACCTAATTAAACACAATAACTCACTTAGGATTGAGAGCTACGTAAGCTTTTCAAATCTATTAAAAAAGATCGTCTTGCATGATTATTATGTCACTAGTTCTAGTGGTAAAATGTGTCACCATAAAATATTGAACACTTTTATTTAATCAAAGATTTAAACAAGATCTCAAAATCATGCCATAATACTATCTTGCTTTAACATGGGTTAAACAAGATAAAAGATCATTTTAATATATTAGTATTTAAGTAAAAGAAAATGTATTTTTGATCTTAGCACGTGCTTACATTGATCTAACTTATAATCATAACTAACAAATCTTTGAATTAAAATAAACCTAGGATTTATTGCAAATCATAAAATTGAAAGCTAACTTTCTCGGTAAGAAAAGTTCTTTCTTTTGAAATGACATTTTGGTATAAAACTTCATATTAATATTCACCGGTAGTTATAACATTTACTCTAGTCAAATAATTGAAAATGTTATATAAACATGTAATTACTTTCTAAAGTTGTTTGTAATGCTTAAAAGTTGCTAGGTAAGTTCTATACACCTTAAATGTCAAAACTATGCATATTATGCATGATACTCAATGATTTCTCTCACATATAAAATCTTTGATTATCTTTAAGAAACAAATTAGCTCATCATTTTAATTTTCCTCACACTTAATACTAGTCTTAGGATTAATGGAACACACTATTAAAATATTTATTTATTTTCTTTTAAATGAGTGTTCGTGAGGGTCAAGAAAGATCTCGAGAATATATCGATTCATTATTCAAATTATGGTTGATATCTTTAGCGAATCTAAGTGACAAGTTTTCAAGTATGGACATGAAATCGGATTCTTATTTGTTTAGGTTCAAGATTATGTCAAAATATAACAAAAGATATCATCTTGAATCTACATACTCAATTACACTAGATTGATATGAAAATAATTACATCTTTTTCTAGATGAAAAGAATATGCATCGGATAATAACTCACACTTGTGTTGATGATGCCGTATTGAGTCTACTTTTCCAAATATTAGACTAATATGTTCAATAAAATGCATAAAATACACAATGAAATAGGATTGACGACTTGGATGTTTCATCCGAAATATTCAATCAATTTACATTTCAATGCAATTAGTAAATATGTCATTTCTGAAAAACCAAACACGAGCAAACAAACAACATATGTAAACTTTGCTCATACAACTTAAAAGCACAACTCAAAGCTCAAATTCACAATTAGCTAAATTCTAAAATAAGAATAACACTATTATTCATTCACCTAGGATAACATAATGTTTGGGAAACATTATGTCTACTTAATTCATGCACTTATCGTGTTAAACAATCGATAAAGGATAATGTATATCCTATGCATTTTATTTTCCTCGTAGCATGAATGGTTATGTTACAAGATAATACACTACATATTATTTGCAAAATAAGCTATTAAAATTCAAAAATAATTATCACAATATGTGTCATGCATAAATAACTAAAATTCATTTATTCAAATACTTGTTTAATTAGGGTATAAAACATTGACAAGCATACTAATTTTAGAAAAGCATTTTTGTTTAAAAATAAAATATGTCTCGTTTCAATCATATATCATTTAAGAATCACAAACTCAATTAAGGTAAATAACCTTGATAAAATTCATTTCACAAGATATGCAATGGAGCATTCTTAAAACACTCTCGACATAACATATTCTTCATTGTCACAAATAAGCACATCTCTTAGCTTTTGAAAATCCAATCACGTTAAAATTACATGTAACAACTACACATACAAGATGACTTAATATAAGACATCCATTAAATCAAGCAATATGCCATCAAAACCAAACAACTTATAGATCTTGAACAAAAGATTAAAACATCTTGCTTACGCTTTTCTAAGCATTCAACACATCTTTATTAGGATTGTGTGTAAAATATATCATCTAGATCTACTATCATAAAAACATGGTTGTTTGAGTCATATTAGGTGAAATATTAGAAAACCAAGCACATTTCATCTTTGCTACACTTTGATAGGAAAATTAGAATTTCTCATTAAACAAGTAGTAACTAGGATTTTATTGAACGTTTCTAAATTCATGGCATCTCACATATGTGTTTTGACATTTCAAGATAATAACTTGTTCCTATGTGATATGATTATATGCCTTCATGATTATCTTGATGATCATTTGCTTGGTTATTGAATGCATGTTTATTATAAAGGTTTTTGTCTTTGTTAAAAAAATTCGATATAATATATCTTAGTTTATCTAAATAATACATGCTCTTAAAAGCTAATGTTAACACGTTTTACATAATATTTGCGTTTAAAATAATCATGTTTCTTACATGTCGTTTTACATGACTTATGTGTTAATTTTGCACTTACACTATATAGATTTGATGCATAACGGATTAGATATGCCTATCACGATAAACTTTTAAACGTCATATAGTCTTACACATTAAATACTTTGATTATTGTGTTGATGCATGCTTAAATACTCTTACATGCTTTGTAGATCACACCCAATAGGGTTCGCATGCAGGATAATGGGTTTTACCCCCATGGGAGCGTTACATCATTGATCAATTGCACAAGATATGAGAACGACTCTAAAAGAGTCGTCTTTTAACATTTATGATATCATTGGATTTATTGAATATTGTTTACTCATAATGCACAACGATTTAATTGTTCAAACATTTAAATAACAAAGATTTTTAGTTCAGTAACTAAGATCCCAAGATGGAATGACTCATATCCTTTTATGCTTGACTCCCCCAAAAGAGTATCCCCAATGTACCTTAGCACTCGTTGCTTCATTGACTGAGAAAAACATGATTTGAAACGTTAACTTTAATAGTTGGGTGAATTCATAGGTTTATGTAATAATAAAATTATATTGTATAGGACCGCAGTTTTCCCTAAGTGATATTGCAACAGATGCAAACATCACAAAATGTAATTACGTTTCTCTAAGCTCATGATACTGAAGCTCGACATGTATGAATTGCAATATAAATTGCCAACATTGCCCTTGATGATGTTCTAACCCGCAACATCCCAAATCTGACATGGTATACGTCCGTTGTTCGGTAAACCGACACGGTGAACACTACTCACCTGGACGAGGATGTCAATCCTAAATAGATCTATTTATAACATTCGCGCTCACACAAAGTAATTGACAGTTCATGATAATGGGCTCAGAGGGTTATCGCTACTTAGCCAAACACGTAATCATGTAAAAATGTACACTTGCGTCCAATTGTAAAACAATGCATGTTTCTCACCCTAAAAGTTATAAATCATTGATATAGTAAAACATGGGGCTATGAACTCACCTTAGTGAATGAACTGAAGTATATGAATCAAGTGAATGAAAATGTCACGGATATGACCGAATGCAACCTAATTAAATATAGGTCGTATGAGTACTACGTACTTTGAATAACTAACATACCATATAATTCTATAGTTACATTACCACCTAAAAGTGTTTGCTTAATTTATAAAATTAAACAATTTATTTTGTACTTGTAATATAAATGTTCATGTATTTGAAATTGTAAAAATGATACACTTGTCCAACAATTTGTTATTTGCCAAAGACACTTGATGTATTATTTATATAACTTTATTATATAAATAATTTAATTGTTTGAGGAAATAATATTAAAGTTAAAAACGTTATAATTATTACTTTTAGTAAAAATGTCGTATCTTTCTTGTTTTAAATCCGTTTTGCAATTTCTTTATACATGTGGCTTCGTATTTGGATTGTCTATCAAAATATCATATTTGTAAATATTAAGTCACTGATGAATAGTAACATTTAATATATTTAATAAATTATATAAAACTACTTTTATATAATTAATTGTTGTAATATTGAAAATGTCGTAACTTATTCGTTTTAGCTCCGTTTTTAATGTTCTTTATACCTATGGTTTCTCAAAGTAATATTCTATCATTTAAAATGACTCTTACCTACTGTATGTTTCTGTAAAAATTATAGTTTTTATAAAGTTGCTTTAATAAAGTTACTTTTACATATTCAATTACTTAAAACATGTAAAATCCATAACTAGTTCATTATCCATTGGTTCTCCAAGTTTCTTATATTTTTGAAATCACAAAAATATGTACTTTTAAGGAAAAATATAAAACATTCTGCTCAGGTTCGAATTTATATAGTTTTTATAAACTTAGTTTTATAAAAACACTTTTATACACATTATCTTGTAAAAATCATAACTCCTTCGTTATTTATCGGATTTTCAAGTTTCTTATATGCTCACGATCCTTATGAGATGTATTATTTTTATAGCATATAAAGTAAATATTTATATGGTTCAAATGAACGGTAACAATTAAAAGTTTAATTAATTTGTTTTATACACTTTTAAACTTAATAAAGTTACCACAAATCCTGTAATTTATAAATTACATCCATTGTGTATAAATTAAGTCCTCTATATGATTCCCATCATATTGTGTCCGAATTGTCCAAGAAATTAGTCCAACACATTTATTTATTCATAAACTTAATAAATAAATCTTTCATCATTAATTTATATACACATTTTATAAATTACCTAATACTTGTGTAAGGTGTGTTTCTCCATTATAACATGAGTTTTAACATCATAACAACATATACATATATAGTTCGAACTATGATCCAACATGAAAACTCATTTTATAAACTTGTAAAGTTTCCTAGGTGATGATTTAACTACACATAATTATATAATACATGAAATGAAAGTATTGAAAAGATTAGGGTTTTAGGTAACCTTAGATGATTTCTTGATAAGTGAAGAACAAAATCGAACCCAACAAAAAAACCCTAATTCGAATTTGCAAGAAAGAAACCCTAGCTTCCAAGAAAAACCCTAACTTTGAACCACTTGTATAAACCCTTACACAAACCAACCAAGCTTCCAATATATCTTATATATGATTAACAACAACCCTTGAAAAAGTTTGAAATTCGAAAATATAAGGGTGGTGTGGCTGTTGTTTTGATCCGAGCACAAGAGAGGGAGTGGAGTAAGTTTTTTGCTAGTATTCTTGTTAATAGAATGTGTGTGTGAGTTCCATACTTTATGAGCACTATTTATAGTGATACCCAAGCCCTAGAAACCCCTTCTTATCAAACCAACAAAGGTTTTGGGTGGTGAATGGTTTCGGCAGATTTGGGTTGCAAAAGAGGAGAAAAAGTTGAGTTTAAAACTAATAAGAACATCAAGGTTAATTTTTATATTAGTTAAGGTTTAGGGAACATGTTGTTCTCTTTGGAACACTGACATGACTTAGGCTAGTAAGCATGGCTTTTCTTGTTGGTTTGCCTTGGCCGTGAGTTTTGGAAGCAAGGAGAGACAAAAGAGTTGATTATTATTTAAGTACTATGCTAAGTTAGTATAATATAATTAGGGTGAAGAACTTGTGTGGTACTTTAGCAACATGGATGGAACAATGCATACTTGGTGGACTTGTGATTTAGACGTGTGTTTGGAGCAAAAGGAAGGAACAAAAAGATGGAAATTGTGGTGGTTTGATCCAATGGTTAACAAATAACATTGATTAAGTGTGTTAGTGGAAGTAGGGTGATTTAATTCCAACCTATATGTGTATGTATGGCATGATTTCATTTTTCAAGTGAGGGGGAGGGAGTATTGAAGATATTTTTAGGTATTAGTGGTTACTTGTTGAAGTTTAAATGAACTCATGGTTTGCCATGCATGCAAAACCATAGTTTTATTGCGTTACGTAGGCGTTTTACGTAAC
Organism: Tanacetum coccineum; assembly: GCA_026074375.1. NCBI lineage: Eukaryota > Viridiplantae > Streptophyta > Magnoliopsida > Asterales > Asteraceae > Tanacetum > Tanacetum coccineum. The sequence continues at coordinate 38,998 of BQNB010002707.1, forward strand.
CAATAAAAGTATAAAGTGTAAATTTATAAATTATCATCCTAATAACTTTATAACACTTACTTGACGTAAACTTTTATTTATTTGATGTTTGTTTACGTTGAATGATTATTTTTAGTTTACGCGACTTAGCTAAACGATGAAAGTTAAAAGTAAATGCGCAAAAGCCTAAAAATAAATAATTAAATAATTAAAATCGTAAATGACCTAAAAATATGAAATGTTACAGTCTCCTCCCGTTAGAAGATCCTTGTCCCCAAGGCTCAAGTCACGACACTTGACGAAGGTACGGGTTTAGTGAAGAGGTGCGGATATTTCTTTTGGAATTGGTCTTCACGTTCCCATGTGAACTCAGGACCCCTCCTAGAGTTCCATCGAACCTTGACAATTAGGATACGGCTTTGATTCAACCGTTTGACTTCTCGATCCATGATTTCTACGGGTTCCTCCACAAAACGGAGCTTGTCATCAACATGAAGTCCATCAACGGAATGGCTAATGGTTTGTCAGAATAACATTTCTTCAAGTTGGATACATGAAATATAATGTGAACCCTGCACAACTCCTGAGGAAGCTCAAGCTTGTAAGCAATGGATCCAACCTTTTCCAACACCTTGAAAGGTCTAACATACCTAGGGTTTAACTTCCCCTTTTTGCCAAAACATACGACCCCTTTCCAAGGTGAAACCTTAAGCATAACTATATCTCCAACTTGAAATTCCATCGGCTTACGCTTTAAATTGGCGTAGCTCTTTTGTCGGTCACGAGTGGCTTGAATCCTTTGCTTGATCTGAATGACCTTCTCGGTTGTCTCTTGAACTATTTCTGGACCGGTGAGTTGAACTTCTCCAACCTCGGCCCAACAAACAGGTGAATGATACTTTTGACCGTAAAGTGCCTTAAACGATGCAGCCTTGATGCTAGTGTATAACTATTGTTATATGAAAATTCAACTAATGGCAAATGTTTAACCCAACCATTTCTAAAGTCGATCACACAAGCACGTAGCATATCCTCAAGAGTTTGGATAGTCCTCTCACTTTATCTGTCAGTTTGCGGATGGTATGCAATACTCATATCCAAGCTAGTACCCAAAGCCTTCTGAAGTGACCTCCAGAAATTTGATACGAATCTAGGGTCACGATCATAAATGATCAAGACATGTATTCCATGCCTTGTAACTACCTCCTTTAGGTACATCCTTGCCAACTTCTCTATGGGATCAGTTTCCCTTATTGGTACGGAGATTGTAGACTTTGTAAGTCGGTCAACAATCACCCAAATGGTGTCGTAACCTTGCGATGACTTAGGAAGCTTTGTGATAAAATCCATTGTGATGTTATCCTACTTCCATTGGGGTATCTCGGGTTGTACCAACAAACCCGATGGCCTTTGGTGTTCGGCCTTGACCCTAGCGCATGTCAAACATTTGCTAACATAGGTGGCGATGTCGGCTTTCATATTGGGCCACCAATATAGCTTCTTCATGTCCTGGCACATCTTGTCGGAACCCGGATGGATGGAGTATTTTTATTTGTGGGACTCGTGCATGATCACAGTCCTCAAGTCACCATAACATGGCAACCACCTCCTGCCGTTTAAGCATAGGGTTCCGTCGACGCGGAGTTCCAACTTCTCCTTCGGTATATCCTTCCTGATCATACCTCCTACATCTTCGTTCTTGAGATTCTCTGGTTTCTGTGCTTCGGCCTGAGCATTCAAGATTTGTTTGGGAAGATCCAAACCAATAGTCATAACTAAGGCTCAGGCTCTTAATGGTTTAATTCACTCTTTCCTGCTCAAAGCATCAGCAACAACATTTGCTTTCCTCGGGTGATAACGAATCTCACAATCGTAATCACTGAGCAACTCTAACCAACGACGTTGCCTCATGTTTAACTCCTTTTGATTAAGAATGTGTTGTTGACTTTTGTGGTCAGTAAACACAGTGCACTTGGTTCCATACAGGTAGTTTATCTAAATCTTCAGAGCAAACACCACTGCACCAAGTTCCAATTCATGGGTAGTATAATTTTTCTCATGAATCTTCAACTGTCGTGATGCATAAGCAATCAACTTCTTGTTTTGCATCAATACCGCACCCAATCCTTTATGTGACGCATCGCAATAAACAATAAAGTTCTCAGCTCCTTGAAGGAGAGCTAAGATAGGTGCGTGATGTTCGTCTATATACGTTATCAAACAAATAACCCTCAAATGTATAATATATATAAAATACATATACGTAAGCAAAGTATCATACAAATTATCCTTAGGAAAGAATAATAAGTAATCAACACGGGTATCGTTCTCCTTGGTGAAAGGTGAATGGAAATTCACGTTTATGTCGAGAATCAAGCTTGATTATCATAAAAGATTTGGATTTGGTTTCTAATTCTAATAACGCAAATGGAAAGTAAATTTAAGGCACGCTAATCTAAAAAGGCACAATTAAAACATTAAGCATTAAAACGATAACAGGAATTTAACGACTAACGGGCAAGCAAAAATAAAACAATGTCATAAAAGATTTAAGTTTGGATTCTAATCTACTAATGCAAAAACAAATAAAGGCAATCAATAATTAAATGCAATTAAAAATTAAACTAGAAACGTTAACGGGAATTTAAAAACGCGACTACAAACCTAAATTATCAAAATTTTACCCTAAAAATGCAAATTTCAATTCTAAAGGTCCTAAATGATTAAAAATAATTTTAGAAAAAAGAGTTATATTTTTTTGACTTTTATTTAATTTTTTATGAATTAAAAACATATTTAATCTAAAAATATTATAAAAAATATTAAACTAATTTATAAAAATCTGAAAAAATTAAGAAAAGTACTTTGAACAAATCTAATTCTAAGAAAAATAAAACGGGTTCACCAGCTTACTTGAATAAGCTAGAAATAAGCAAATAAGGGCTGATAAGCCAAAACTGATAATGCACTTAAGTAATTAATTGTGCAAAGTAATAATGAAAAAGTCCCAAGGGCGGAGTGTTAAGGTTGTGTGTATGAAGGGAAGGTCGCAGGTTCGAGTCCTGGACCTTACCTTTTTGTAGAACACTTTTTTTTATTTTCTTTTTAAAAAAGCTAAACTTAAGACTAAAATAAGCAACTTTAATAAAACAACTTTTTATAAAAACTTATTAGATAAGCTAGAAAAAAGCTATGAAAGATGAAAAATTTGGCTTTTTAAGACTAAGTGAATTTAAGCTAATTGTTATGGATATTTTAGGACTCAATAAGCAAAAAGATGACAAATAAGCTAAAAACAGATATTAACCTAGACCTAATAAGCTAAACTAAACTAGAAAATAGGCTAAATAAGCTAAAAAGCACCTAAACCCAATTAGACATTAGTACTTTAAATCAGACAAAAAAGGGTAAACCATCACATTTTAAACTAACTTAAAAGATTAATAAGCAACAGAAATAAGCTACAAGCTAAAAACAGATGAACACTATGACCTAATGATCATATAGGAACAAAAATAAGCTAACTTATTAAGCTGAAAATCATAAAAAGAAGACACTTAAAACAACAGACTTTAAAATTAGACTTAAAAGGATTTTGACACAAATTTTAAGGTAAGAACTCAGGACAAATAAGCACTGAAAAGACTTTAAAAACTAAAAACAGATTTTAAATGATACCCAAATAAACTAAATAAGCTGAAAATTGAATAATTAACTAAAAGAATAAGCTAGAAAAGGCAATTGGAAATGACAGTTTATACGAATATTTTTGAACTTTTTGATGATTAAAATGACTACTTGCAGACAAGAATTAAAACTCAAAAGCTAGTTTGACACACTAGAAACTCAAAACAGATTGACTTCATATTACAATAAGCTAATTTTAATAAATTTTATCAAAGTTAAACTAGTTTCAACCTTCTAAAGATCTGCAATAATAGGCTTTTAAGCATACACTAAGAACCTATACTACTTGACTGTTTTTTATTAAGAATACTTAAAAGGTTAACCAAATATTATAAACTTAAGACATATGCATATTGATGCATTAGAAAACTCAATTAAACACAAAAAAACTACTTTCTAAGCAAATTTTTATAAAGCCAAGAATCAAACAGATTAGATACTTTTGAAATAGTAAACTTGAGAATTTTATCAAACAAACTAATAAACTTAACAAATCTACTTTTAAGCTTATAAAATCTAGCACTTAGACCTTATTTGAGCTTATGAAACTGACTTTGATAACTAGAAATAGGCTGCACATAATTTTTCACGTTTAAAACTCCTTGTCTCAAACACTCCTTTAAAAATTAAAAATTTATTTTAAAGCTAAAAACATATTACAATAAGCTCTAAAATGGTAAAACAGATGAAATACTAACAATATTAAGAACTTATAATCAATAACTTAAGGGAAATAAGTTTTATTTATTAAGCTACACTAATAAGCTATAATAACTAATAAATGGACAGATTTATTAAAACTAAAATTTAAACTATTCTAAGCTAATAACTAAGCATGTTAAGCTCTATTAAGACAGAATAAGCTCTACTAAGAAGCAGAAATAAGCAGATAAGCAGTTTGATAAGCTGAACATGTAAATAAGCTAAGATGTGAAACAAGTGAAGTACCTTGATCCCAGCTAAACAGGGATTTACATTGCTTAAAAGAGCTTAAATCTACAAGCTCTAGCTTGTTTGCACAAGCTAGTAAGGTTCCATAAGCCCATCCAAATCCGGCTTATCTTCCAATAATAAGCTGAGGCAATTTTGAGGGTGAAATTTAAGTAAATTGAAGAAGTAGCTTATTCAGTTTAATTATGAGAAAACTAAACTAAATAAGAGGTAGCTTAATTAGTAAAAAAAGCTTATGTAACTTCTGAAACCATGATTAAGCAAATTGCAAAAGAGTTAAAACAGAAATGTAAAGACAGAATTTTAATAAAATTGAATTTTATTGAATTGAAAAGGATTACAACGCTTGAAAATGGAAATTACAATATTAAAACAATAATAAGCTGGAAAATTAAGCTATAAGCTACACTACTCCTACTCCTAAGCTAGATATTTCTTATGTGTGCTCTTATCTCCTATTTTTAATGAAGAGGGGAACCTTCTAGCCCTTAAGATGCTCCCCCATCCATCAATCCTAGCCCTTGATCTTCAATCTTTCATTTTCATCCCTTGATCATTCTCCATGTTTCTCCACCAATCAAAAACCATAGGATTGCCAGCGTGGCTATGAAGTGTCAGACGTGTCAGGTGGCAGACTTTCTAGAAGCATGGGAGCGTATGGTGAATGGTGGATTTACCCGTTGTTTATTGTTGTAGGGTAAAATGGAGGGAAAAGAAGATCCACAGTAAATGCTGACCCATTGTGTTATAACTTGGGGTGTTGACTAGGGATTGGGCTTTTGACTTAGGCCAGGATAATTTATAAAAGAAATGGATTTGGTCTTTTGATAAAAGGCTTGTGTTTAGTATATAGATACAAGGTTAATGGGCTGACTCGGCCTATTAAAATGGGTACGGGTTGGCCCATTAAGAATGTAGATGCTTTCGTCTTCGATTTCTCATGCTCTTTTTATTCCCGTGCTCGGTTTTGTCCATTTTGCCTTATATTTTCCCTTTTGTTAAATATCCGGTACCTGCAAGACACAATTCACAATATAAACAAATACACTGTATTTTTATATCATTATTGATCATTATTGGTCTTTTTAGCTCATTTTATTATGTAAAAGTTATGTGTATTTAAGCACATACCAGTGCGCTACACAACTTATTCTTCAACGTCTGAAAAGCTGCTTCCTGCTTGTCACCCCATTCAAAGGCGACTTTCTTTTGAGTAAGTTTGGTCATCGGCTTAGCAATTTTTGAAAATCCTTCAATGAATCTTCGGTAGTATCCAGCAAGACCTAAAAATTGATGAATCTCCGTTGGTGTTTTAGGAGACACCCAATCTTTAATAGATTCGATCTTGGCAGGATCCACGTAAATGCCTTGACAGTCAATCACGTGACCAAGAAATTGTACCTTAGGAATCCAAAATTCACATTTTGAAAACTTAGCATATAACTCCTCCTTCTTAAGCAGTTCTAGAATTGCCTCAAGATGTTCTTCATGTTCCTTCTTGTCCTTTGAATAAATAAGTATATCGTCGATAAAGACAATTATAAACTTATCCAAGTATGGTTTGCACACTCGGTTCATGAGGTCCATGAATACCGCCGGTGCATTTGTCAAACCAAATGGCATCACTTGGAACTCGTAATGACCATAACGAGTCTTGAATGCCGTTTTCGAAATATCTTCTTCACGTACTCGAAGCTGATGATCACCCGATCGCAAGTCTATCTTAGAATAAACACTGGATCCTTGTAGTTGATCAAATAAATCGTCGATCCTTGGGAGTGGATAACGATTTTTCACTGTCAGCTTGTTCAGTTCCCGATAGTCGATGCACATTCAAAATGATTCGTCCTTCTTTTTGACAAAGAAGACCAGAGCTCCCCAAGGTGAGGAACTGGGTCTTATAAAGCCCTTGTCGGATAACTCTTGTAGTTGCTCCGACAACTCTTTCATTTTGGAAAGAGCTAATCGATAAAGTGCTCGTGCTATAGGTGCAGCACCAGGTATCAAATTGATCTGGAATTCTACTTGTCGAGTCGGTGGAAGACCCGGCAAGTCTTCAAGAAATACCTTAGGAAAATCTCGAATGATTGGTACGTCCTCAAGTCGCTTCTCCCTCGACTTGTCTTCAGTTTATTTTGTAGTAACATGTGCCAAAAAGACATGATGTCCTTTTAGCATGTACTTCTGTGTTTTAGTGCATGAGATAATGTTCAAACGAGTCTCGTTTCCCCGGTTGCTTCCGTCACCATGGACAATTAAGGTTTCATTTCCCCAAGGAATACGAACGATCTTCTCGGCACAATCAATGACAACATGGTACTTTGCCAACCAATCCATACCAATTATGACGTCAAAACTACCAAGTTCTACAGGCATTAAGTTAATGTTGAATGGATGATCTAAGAAGTTTAATGTACAACCCCGAATGATAGTGTTTATCCCAATTATTTTCCCGTCGGCTTGTTCAACATCGTAGTAATGGTCTAATGTAGTTGGTGTGATATCAATTAGGGAGCTAAATGTAGTAGATACAAAACTCTTATCGGCACCAGTATCAAATAAGATAGAAGCATAAAGGTTGTTTAGAAGGAACGTACCTGTAACGACGTTGGAGTACGGGTTTGTTCCCGCATTGCCCACCACGTATACTTTTGCTGGGGCATTGCCATTCCCACCTTGATTTCCATGGTTTCTATTCTTTAACTTCGGGCAGTCTCACTTGAAATGCCCCTGAACACCACACTCATAGCAAGTGCCATCATTCTGAGTTGTTTCAGAGTTCCCACGATTGTTATTATTACCATTTGGGACCAGAACTCCTACAGTCACGAGCCAGATGGCCAATCTTCTTGCACTTATTACACCTGGGAGCACATGGTCCTTTTTGGTGATAGTTGCATTTTGTACACAAGGACAATGATCCCGTGTACTCCCTCTTTTCACCAGGGCCAACAGTGTAAGCCCTCCCAGTGTTCTGTCTCTTGTTTTATTGTTGGTACCCTTGATTGTTCCCAACATTAAACTTTAACTTTCTCTTCTGCTCAGCTTGTCTTTCAGCAATAGTGAGGACTTTTTGATCCATCTGATCATTAGTAAACTCAATTGCTTTTTTCATGGTCTTGGGTTGATATGACATTACATTTCCCCGAATCATATCAGGAAGTCCACCAACATATTTCTCAACTTCATCCAATTCTTTGTGAAACATCCTTCCACATATCAGTGCAAGCTCTTGAAAACGCAGAGTGTAACTCGCGACATCAGTACCTTTGTTAGGTTTATGGAAAAGTGTTGATTATGTGGTTTTATTATATTTTGTTATTAGACTTTATTTTGTTTAGTTTAATATAGCTTGTAATAAGGTTTATTATGCTTTAAGTAAGAAATAGCATAATAACCAAAGTCTAGGGACTAGTATTGACAAGTTAGGAAAATAAGGAAGGGAAGCCTCCCTCCCATTGCCTATAAATAGCCCTCTAATCTTCATTAGAGGGTGATGCCCTTGTAACTAACTCTCATTTTCCCTCCATAATAAGCGATCGAGAATCAAGAAGTGATGGTTTCCGAATTCGGTTGGTGCTATTGAGGTTTCGAGATTGATTTTGACTGTGATTTCGAGTTTTTGGACGTTATTGTGTTCTCGGAAGTGTTCATTTCATTCTCGGAAGTGTGGTTTTGATTTTCGGTTGAAGCTTTGCATTCTCGGTAGAGTGGTTTTGAGTTTCGGAAGACTTTTTCTTGTAAATTTAGCAATTTCAGTACGAAATATCAGTGTAATAGATATATTCGATCTTTTGGTTCTATCAAAAATCGTTTATTAGGAATTCGGTATTAAACTCGGTTTTATCGAGTTTGTTAAGTTCACAAATTCGGTTCCATCGAATTTGTGATATAGGGAATTTTACTAAGTATAAACTCGGTAATAAGCTTTACAAGTCATTTTACACTTTCATTTCACGGTTTTATCGTGTTTTGAAGTGTTAAATATCGGTTTTTCAAGATTTACTAAACTCGGCAATCAAATTCGGTTTCATCGAATTTGAGTTTTTAGAACACTTGGATTATCTAGTCATCATAAAATTCGGTTTCATCGAATTTGTGGTTATTAATAATTCATAACTGTTGGATTTTAACAATTTAGGCTTACCGAGTTTATAGTGAATAGTGTTACCGAATTTGAGTAGTTTGCAGTTTACCGAGTTTATTATTTGAAGATTTCCGAGTTTGATAGTGTACTGTTCGAGAAGGGTATTCGTTTTCAGATTACTTGTTGTCCGTGAACAGTGTTACCGAATTTGACTACTGTTACCGAGTTTGGATATTTTCTCACAAATCTCACTCATATTCGTCTAAAAAGATCCAATCTTTGAATCTTAAGACATGTCGACATCCAAAACATACCAACAATCCCTTGCTGATGCCGGTTCTGAGACTAGGCCACCCATGCTTGAAAGGGGTAGTTACATACCTTGGGCGAGTAGATTCAAACGATTTCTTAATCGCAAGAGGGAAAACCGGAAGTGGCTTCTCAAAGCACTAGAAGATGGCCCTTATGTGTTTAGGAACATCACACCTACAGGTTCAACAATACCAAGGTTGCAAGAAGTAGAGGATCTTCAAGGAGATGACTTATTGTACTATGATGCGGAAATGGAACTCATGAATATGATTCTTCTTTCTATTCCTAATGAGATTTACAATTCTGTGGATTCTTGTAAGACGGCCAAGGAAATGTGGGCTCGTGTTGAACGTTTGATGAGGGGAACTATACAAAACCAAGTTGACAGAGAAACGCGGTTTACAAATGAATTTGATCAATTTGTTGCTGAACCAGGAGAGTCACTAGTTTCAGTCTACAATCGTTTTGCTCAGTTAATGAATGATTTGGAACGAAACAACATGAAGTTTCCAACTGTTTCAGTTAACACAAAGTTTCTGAATAGTTTGCAACCGGAATGGTTGAAATATGTGACTCAAGTTCGTTTGGCTAAGCAATTGACAGTTGATTCGTTCGATGATCTTTTTGATTATCTTTCGCAATTTGAGAAATTTGTTAATGCTTCTAGGGAAAGAAGTTAGAAAGTCTCATGATCTTTGGTCTAGTATGCACACACGGGTTCCATCTTCCTAGAAACGCCTCTTTCTTATTATGTGAACATCCTTCATTCTGTTAGTTGATTATGATTTGAAAGTGTATGGCTGGGATGATGTTCACAACCATTCTGAAGATCCCCTAGCATCTGCTATGTTGTTACTTGCCAAAGCCATTACTTAAAATTTCTCTAATCCAACAAACAATCGTCTTCGTGCTTCGTCTAATACCAGAAATCAAGCAGTCGTTCAAGGTGACAGGGTGAATATTCAAAGCAGAAATTCTGGTATGTTGGATGAAAGATTAGACGAGCTATTTTAAGAGGAGTTGTTGGGAATGAATGCTACAAATGAGGACTGCAAAATGTTCAAGGTTTGTTCGAGTCCGACTCCAGGCTAATACTTAAACGGGGTCAATGTTATAAACTGCGATGGAAAAGGGGCAATTATGTAGGAAATTGTTCCCAAGCATGGGTTCGTGATTCGAAGTATTTCATGGAGCAAATGTTGTTGGCAAAAAAGGATGAAGCCGGTGTAATTCTTTCCGATGAGCAGAATGATTTTCTCTTTGCTGAGTTCAAGGATGAAGAAATTAAGAACTTGTGCAAAAATATGCTTAATGGCCAGAAATTCATCCAGCTGATGAAAATTCTAATGTTGAGCCAAGACTAAAGAGTCTGCATTTATAGTGAGGTACAATCTCCATTCCATCAATGAAGAATGTGAAACCAAATATACCAACATCTTACTAAAATTATTAAAGTACCTTTGATGATGATCAATATTACTAGCAATATTCAAATTTGATTCTGTCAAAGGAAATGTCAATATTGGCAGTGTTGAAAAATAAAGTTTTACACATGTTTATGATATGTATGCATTTGAAAACACTTGATAGGAATGGCATATGTGAAGCTGCAAAACAACAAAGATTTGCTCAAAAGGTCCAACAACAAAATATGACTTTAACCAGTCAGATTGAGATGTATAAGGAAAGGAATCGGGTCTTGGAAAACATAACCAAGGATAACAATTATCTAAAAGAATTTCTTGAAGCTGATGAAAGGGTAAAACGTGTTCAAAAACAAGCCGAGTCTCAATTGTATCGTGATCGAGATATTATTCGAGATCTCGAAAAACATCGAGATAAGTTGAGTCAAGAGGTCAAACATTTCAAAACATAAAAATGAGGATTTACAACTATCACAATTTAAATTTTAAATAAGAAATGATTGAGAAGAGGGTAAGTTCATGATTCTAGTCTTGGATCTGAGGAAAAACTGAAAAAGAATGTTGATTTGTTTTTGAAAATTGGTAATTCTTTACAAGCAATGTTTATGCTCGGTCCAAAACCATTGTCTGTTTATGATCAACAATTAAAACATGGTTTGGGGTATCCGAATCCTTATACACTCTGTACAGCTATTTCAGAATGTCCAAAGTTTATTATGTTGCATCCAGGGAGGGGTAATATATGAAATTCCTTTGGATTGTTAGAGATTCTGAGAAAAAAACTATAGTGATGCTTTCAAAAGTCAAACAGAAAAATGGAATGGTAAAAAAAATGTTTGATATAATGGTTGTTGCGGAACAACACATAATTGTTGGACAATTGAATTACAAACAATTAAATTGCTTTTATAATGACTTTGTTCCTCAAAACAAGAATCATTTGTTGAACAAACATGTATTTGAGTCTTTCATCTTCTTATATTCCTTAGTAGGATTCTGGAAACAAAATAACAATCGCCAAGTGTGTTACCTTTTGTCAATGAATTATTCCAATGTAAAAGTTGGATTTGAAAAGTTGTTTTGTTGATTAGTAACAAAAACAGTTAAACAGGGCTAGCATGTTTTTATTCATCAAAGGAAGAGATAAATCTTATGATTTTTTGTCAGATCAAGTAAAACCACTTCTTAATAATTACTGCGATTACTTTGATGCTTTCAAAATCTATTTCAATGGGGGATATAAAAGAAATGAAAGATGCAATTTGAACTAAATGATGTTTTATCTTGATGAGAGTGAAAAAGGTTACAAATTTGGATCTGTTGAACAGATCAACTTTTGGAAGATCACTCAAACATGATATTGAGCTATTGTGTGTTGTTAAACCTTGAATTGTGTTGATTACGTCCTTACATGATGCAACTGAAAACGTCAAAAAGGAAAATCTTTAAGATTCAAGAGGGTTTGAATGGCCAATAATAAATATTTATTGTGAATGATGTTCAAATATGTGAAACATAGTGTTGGATTTTGAGTTAAAATGCAAACATGAAAAGAAAAACTAAAGGTTCTTCGAAGAATAAAAAACTCAAAACCTCTTCATTTCTCTTGGGATTTTTAGGAAATACTGAAATCTTGAGGATGAGAACGTATTTTGGATTTTAAAGTACAATCTTTGTTTAAAGAACGAGATAATGCAAATGGAATTAAAAAGCTTTTCGATTCAAATCAAAAAGACACGTCTCAAACTCAAAAGGGAAATGGAATGGAGTTAATTGCTACATGTCTCTGAGAAAAAAATTTATGCATATGATCGCTATTCGTTGCTGTGAATCAGAATCTTTTAGATTTAAACATATATGAGTTGAAGCTAGAATGAAAAATGGTGAAAATGGTAAGTCTATGAATTTACTAAGTTTGTCAAGACCACTGGTTCTCAATCTTTTTCTTTAGTGTCACACCTTAAATAAAAATGATTTTCTTCAAAGCGACGGTTGTTTAAAAACAAAGGATAAAACCATGTTTGGAGTCAAAAAAACCAGTCACTTTACAACTTTCGCCATAACAAACATACAGGGAACACATTCAAAAACCAACAAATGTCATTAGCCCTGGAATGTTCTGATGTTGTCACCAGAACCAAGAAATCACCAAACAAACAGACTAGAATATGTTATTCTTCTACAGGAATGTAAGCTACATCTAGTGTTAAAAGGACAAAAGAGTAGAGGATTCCACCATGTCAAGACCGTGTCTTTAGATGTCTTATAGAATGATGCAAAGATAGAAAGCAGTTTATGTTAGGTAAAAATTATCAACAGATAATACATTTGCTAAAGTTGTAATCAAACATAGGAAGAATGTAAATGATGTTGCTGTTGCAAACGCTTTAAATGCGAAAACACTTTGTTATGTGTTTCTTTGTATGCAAAATGTGCTAATTACCTTGTCATGATATAATGTGTTGCTAGGCATAAATTGAATGTGCTTTCGGAATACTCGTATGAACATTCTCTATTTAATTCTAGGATTACTGAATCTTTTGAAAACTACTATTGTGCTCCTAAAGACTAGGTTTTCTGAGAAAAGTGACCACAATCTGAGACTTTAGTTTCTACTTCTGTAGCTTCCAAATCTATGATTGATGAAGCAAGTGCATCAAAAGCTGAGATAAGGTTTTAGTGCGTTTAAGAAACAGGAATAAAAAAAAGAAACTGCGTGATAAAACATTTAAGCCCATTTCATGCTGAACAAGATTCGGACAAGTAGGATTATGGCAAAAATGGTTTGAATATAAACCAAATGTTATGTGGACACCTGTTAAACACAAAGCAACATGTTCTTATAATCCTTCGGAATACAAAACAACTGGTTTCAATTAAGAGATGGATAGTCAAATTGCCCAGTTGAACTGGTGTTGTTTCTTCTTGTGTTCAGGTAGTTAGGATCGTTTCTATGGGTTGTTGACAGTGGTTGTTCAAAGGCATAATGACGGGTGATCGTTTCACTATTGAGAAAAACTTTCGTTGAAAAGTTCATGGGAACCGTTCGCTTTGGAAATGACAACTTTGCAGCTATTACAGGCTATGGTAGGGGGATATTGGGGATGTGACCGATGGGGGCCGGGAGATTATATTACTTGGCATTTCACTATTTGTCATGTATATTATGTTGAAGGTCTTGGAACACCAATCTCTTTAGTGTTGGATATTTTGTGATGGTGATGTGGGAAGTGGCTTTTCGTTCTAATACATGTTATGTTCAAAATCTGAAAAGAGGATGATTTGCTCACAGGCGCACGCGATTCCAATTTTTATATTTTCTCCATTTCATGGACATGGTTGCTTCTTAACCCATTGTTAATGTCCAAAAGCAACTTCAACAAAGTCATGGTTTTGGCATCGGACGACTGTCACATCTTAATTTTGGCACTGGTATGTGTTAATTACACATAACCATTTTCCATTAAAAAACAATTAAATGACTAAAAAAACGTACCAAAAAAAAACAAAGTATTTTGTATGTTTTGCATTTGTATGTCAGGAAACGGATAATCAAGAACAGGAACAAAAGAAAGCCAAAAAAAACAACATAAGTCGAGCACGATGGAAAAGGGACAAAGGGTCAAAAAAGTCAGCCAAATGAAGAAAATACAACTTAAGGGACTAAAACTGCCAAACCTCAAGTTGTATTACAAAAGTAAAAGACAAGGGTCGAAATTGCAAACCGGGCGAAGTTTGCAACAAAGTTATAAGAAATGAGGGGCCAAAGCTGTCAACTTCCCAAACTCCATCTTTCCCGCCCAACAAAACCCAGGTACAGCTAAGGGATGTCTTCCCATACCTTCTCTCCTAGTAGAAAAAACACTCAACACCTTGGACAAATTATTTCAACCCACTCTTACTATTCCCCCCCCCCCATGCTGTTTTAGTTGCCATGTGTGCAATCCATCTACTTTTCCTAAGTTAATTTCGATGATTAGATGGACTCAAAAATGAAGCACAAGAAGATTGAATGGCTGAGATCTACTTTTTATAAAGTCCCTCACACAACAAAAACACCTAATGAAGCTCTCACAAAAAAAACACAAGCTGCAAGTCCAAGAGAAGAAGACTTCGGCTATAAATAGAGCCTTTTGTAAGCCTTTGAGGCAACTAGTTTTTTTTTAATCTTAGAATATCTTAGCTTAATTTTTTAATATAACTTAGCTTATCTTCAGTTCTTTTTAAAGTCATTTACAGCTTTTACTTAAGCTTTGTAACACATTTCAAGTTTCAATACAATTTGAGGTTTTAATGTCAAGTTTACAATTTCCAAGTGTTAAGTTTCTTAATTGTGCTGTTTTGCGTTCAAAAAGCTTAAATACAGTTTATTTATTAGCTGCTTTATTATGTAAATTTAAAATGTTAAGTAGTAAGAGATAATCAACATTAATTATTCTCACATACCACCACTACTTATTTTTTGGATGATAAGCCAGTTCTGGATGGGCTTATGGACTCTCACTAGCTTTTTTTATACAAGCTAGAGCTTGTAGACTTTTTGTTTAAACCCGTTTTGAGCAAGGGTGTTGTAAGTTTCTCTTCTTCTTATTTTTCTTATTTACTGTAGAAACTGCTCACTAGTGCTTATTGTAACTTATGTTTAATATTTGTGCTTATCAGTATGTGTCAGTGCTTTCTAGCTTAGTTGTTAGTTTATAAAAATTAGTTTGTATCAATTTCTTTAGTTGCACTGTTAGGTTTATTTGATAACAACTGTTTGTTATGAGTTTATATGTTAGGATCTAATTCAGCTTATTTAAGGGCTTATTTTTGATTGAAATCTGTTAGAAGTGTCTATGTTGTTATTTATTAATCTGTTTTTTATATTCAGGATGGAAAGAAAATTGAATTTGAAAACTTTAAAGGGCGTGTTTAGAAAACAAGCGTTACTAACTCCAAGTTAGTACTGCTGGTTCATTTTCTTGGATTCCAAAGGTAGCAGTACTAACTCAAAGGTAGCAGTACTAACTCCAAGTTAGTACCGTTAGTTAAAACTGTTAGTACTGTTGGTTCATTCTTGCTGATTAGCTTATTATTTCTGCTTGTTTAAGATTTGCTTAGCTTTTAGTGTACGATTAAGCCATTTTCGCCTGCTGTCATTAGTGAACTTACATTTAGCTTATCTGCCTTTTCATAGTTAATTTTAAAGAGGATTATCAGTTTTTAGATTTTAGCTTGATTCTCCATTCTGTTTATTGTAGTTGCTTATTCTTATGCCTGAGTGCTTATTAGGGATAGTTAAATATCTGTTTTAGCTTATTTGCTTATTTCTTGTTCCATTGTGTTTTGGCAGGGCTAGCAGTACTAACTTATAGCTAGCAGTACTAACTCCAAGTTAGTACTGTTAGTTGATACTGCTAGTACTGTTGTTAGTACTGCTGAGTTTCTCTTGCTTAGCTTAGCTTAATTGCTGAGTGGAATTTGATTATTTTAGAGTTTAGTTAGCTTATTTTGTTTTATCTAAGTTTTATTTGAGCTTATTTGTGTCTTAGTTTAAAAGTTTTAAGTGTTTTTACCATTTCTAGCTTTTATGCTTGTTCTAGCTTATTTTCCTTGCTTATCTTTGTGTGCATCTGCTTATTAGGTTTAGTGCCCAATCTTATCCAAATCTTTGTCATTCAAACATCAATCATCAATCCGTCATTCGATTTTCCATTCTAGCCTCGTTGGGACATAACGACCCGGAGACACCCTATACTACTTCCGGTTTCATTGATTTCGTGGGTCCTGATCCTTGTTATGTATTTACATATGTTCACGTATTTATTTATATATAATAAGGGGTGACTTGCGCGTAGTCAATTTTTGGCGCCGCTGTCGGGGAGGCTGTGAAAAAGAATATCGTTACGTTTGACAAATTGTGTTTGAATCTGTGAATATTTTCTTCTATAAAAATATAAAAAGTACAAAAATATTTTTCATTTTCTTTTATTAGTATAATTATCATATAAAAAAACCAAAAATATAAAAAAAATTTCCCATAAATAAATAAGAAATAAAATTCACAATTGGTATTATTACCTAAAATATTAATTTCTCAATTGAGGTATTATCATTAATAACTTCTGGTGCAACTTGTTGGTTCCCAAACTCGAAACAATAAGATTTAAATAACTTGCTATTTTTGTTCTCGTTTACGACGTTCGGCTCCCGCGAATTTGATTAACAAACATAAAGTGGGTATAAGGAGGGTTTGTTCCAAGGAACTACGACCCGAACAAGGAGGGAAAAAGCTCGCGCTATTCCTCTCCTCCGCTCACCCTGTGCGTTTATCTTTTTGAGAGCTACCGTGAAGTAAGTTGATTAATTTGGTCTGAAGTTGTCTTATTCATTGTCGTTAAAAATCATTTTGAATAAATCATTGAAAAAACCAAAAAAAAAATTTAATGTAATTTTCCTTTTTAAATTTCCTCTATTTTGTGCTTTTGCGCTATCGTTCTCAAGTCAGTAAACGTCGACAACAACAAGTCCGAAAAAACTTATGTTGAAATCACACAAATCTTGAGATGCCAAATCCTCCCATGTTTACGTATGGAACGATTAATCGTACTATGGCTCAATTGCCGCAGGCACCCACCGAGGGTTACGAGGGATGACAATGTTGTTCCCGAGGATCAACGCAAACAACTTTGAGATCACGCATGGTCTACTTTATATTGTCAAAAACTAAGTCAATTTTTTTGACATGATAAAGTAGACCCTCATGCTCACATCGATATTTCTACAAGATCACTTCTACGATGAAGTTCACCGAAAACGTCCCGAGTAACGTAGGTTTATGCTTATTGCTTTTCCCATTTTTCCTCGAGGGAGCAGCCCGATTTGCTTGACAAAGGAAACCCCCTCAAATGATTCTTACAGGGATGATCTTGTGTTGAAATTCCTATTAACAAATTCTCTTCCTCTTCTAAAATCGGGACATAATCTTAGAAATGGAAAATCACGTGATTTCAGCAAAAGATTTGACGAATCGTTTATGGAAGCATGGGACCGATTTCAATGATATTCTTGGGCATGCCCGGCATCATGGGTTTATCGGAATTGCATCATATCGATACATTCTATAATGCCTTGAACAGGCCCAATGTCAAAGATTCATTGAATTCCCGCCGCAGGTGGTAACTTTTGGATAAAAATGCCTCGAGAATGCCATAAAAAAATCATCGAGAGCAAATCAAAGTTCGTAATTCACGATGCAAAACCCGTTGTTGCTAAAAGTGAGTGCAAGCACTTCCATCTCGGGTATCTCTCCCGATGTCCTCGAATCTCAAAGATTGGTCCAAAAGCATTGTCCTTCGATAAGAAGAAATCAGTCCCAAGCTCCCGCTCACCAAACCTCCCGGCGTCCGTAAAAGCGGTCAGAGGAAAGTTTGTGTGACTGCGGGGAACCTCCATTCTATCATAGTTGTTTCCCGCCACCAGATGGCAATGTTATCATGGACAATCATTCAGCTTACGTTTCTCAAGCGTTGCGGTATTTCAATCAAGGAAAATAACCAGTTGCCCGTCCCTCAAATGGTTTGCAAAACCAAATTCGGACCTCCCGGTTTTCACACTTGCAAAACCATTAAAACAACCAAATATCGGGGGATCAATTTTAAAACAATATCGGGGAACTATTTCAACCAAAATCAGGGGGAACACAATTTTAACCAAGGACCAATTTACCAATCCTAGGTTAATTAACCACCAGCTTATCAAAGCTCTGTTTACCAAGCTTCCATTCCTCAAACACAAAGTGTGTCTAAAAAAACCGATTTTGATAGCTACGTAATAGATAATGATTGGGATATGAGGAATATGCAAAAACCAAAAATCATGTTTTGCAAAACCAAGGTCAAAACCTGCATGCTCAATTGAACAATTGGCTACTTAAATCGAAGGGTTGAAAAGTATGCTAAGTAACTTATCAAATGAATTCCGCCTCTACTTCAGGTTCGGGAATCTCCCGGGTAACACCAATTTACCAACACGAAGGGAAAGATTGAAAGTATCACCACCGGAGTTAGGGTGAGCAAATAGACACGGTGGACCGTGCCGGACCGGAAAACCGGGACCGAAAACCGGACCGACCGGACAGGACCGACCGGACCGCGGTCCGGTCCACGGTCCGGGGTTTTGGACCAATTCGGTTTTTGGTCCGGTCGGTCCGGTCGGTCCGGTTCCGGGTCCGACCAAAAACCCCGAGATTAAGCCCTTATAGGACCGGACCGGGTCCGAGGACCCGGACCGGGACCGGACCGACCCGGGACCGGAACACGACCAATTTCGGTCCGGTCTCCGGTCCGGCTTTTTAGAGGGTTTCTGTCTCGGTACGGTACGGTTATAGCCGGTCCGGTACGGTTTTGGACCGATGCGCACCCCCTACCCGGAGTGGTGTTGCATATCAAAGGACCCACGATTCCTTCTTACTTCACATCCTTCTCTTTCGAAAGTGATGAGTCGTAATATCGTGGTTAAAATGGATACGATGCCTTCCTAACTAATAACGGAGCACCGAAGTGTCCAACCTCCGGGTTTTTCAAGTCCAATCTCAAAAAATCAACTCCGAGGCACGTTGTTGATTCCCGTGAGTGCTCCAAGGGGTCCTAACCAACAACATCAATTCCATTTCCTTCAAAAAGGAAATGATGAAGACGCCGTGAAAAAAAGCTATACAATCAAAATTGAGAAATTCTTCAAAAATCTTTTCTAAGAGATTAGTGTTTCGAAAATTGCTTTACGGATGCCTTGACCTTATGCCAAAAATTTGCATCCAAACTCTAAAAAACTTTAATCGGAAACAAAGAGAAGTTGAGTGAAATGGCTAGAACTCCATTGAACGAGAATTGCTCAGCGGTCATCCTAAACAAGTTACCGAAAAAACTTGGAGACCCTGGCCGATTTCTTATTCCATGTGAATTTATGAGATAATTACATGTAATGCCTTGGCCGATCTCGGCGCGTGCATTAAATCTTTATGCCTATTTCCGTCTGGCAGTGATCTCCTCTCACTTTCTGAAAACTAGACCCCAACTTGCATGACGCTAGAGCTTGCAGACCGTTCAATCACTAAACCAATCAGTATTGCTAAAGACGTCCATCTAATGGTGGGAAAGTTCCAGTTTCTGGCAGATTTTGTGGTCGTTGATTTTGAGCTAGACCCCCGAGTACCTTTAATCCTCGGGAGAAGTTTCTTAAAAAGACCAAGTTCATTGGCATTAATAGATTTTACGAAGGTGAAATTACCCTTTCGTAGTTGGCAAAGAGGCCTTACCTTCAATCTGGACCAAAGTTGAGGATTCACGGCTTATTACAAAAATATGACGGCAAAAACCGAATTGGACGTCATTGAATTGTGCATGTGGAGAATACTCGCATGAAGTCCTAGGTTTTCTGATTCTGTTGCATACGGAAATTCCTTCTCCGGATTACGACCAATTGTTTCAAATTCTTCACCCATCACTAACTCATTTCGGGGATTAGTGTCTTTCTCCTTCTCGAAAGTAGCAGTTGACTTTTATAGCTGTCGGATGGACGAGCCAATTTCATTGTGTGGAAATTGATGCTACTTACCTATGTCTCCGGGAAAGGTTGACATTTTATTTGGAAGCCACTTTTCAATAGTGATAAACCGTTACCTCCTCTCCGATATAAAGATCTATTCGCCGGATTCCGGAAGAACTCAAAGTTGTTGAAGCTAAAACCGTTAAATCATCAATTGATGAGCCTCCCGAGGTTGAACTCAAGGACTTGCCACCTTATTTAGAATACGCATTTTTGGAAGGCAACGACAAGTTGCCCGGACATAATTGCGAAAAAGACTTAAAGGTTGAGAAAAGGACAGCTCTTATCAAGGTTCCTTAAGTTCCCACATAGCGAGCATCGCTTGGAAACTCTCGACTTTCAAGGGTGTTGATCCAGGTTTTGTACTCATAAAATCCTTATGGAAGAGGACTACGAACCAACAGTTCAGAGTCAAAGACGGGTAAACCCAAAGATCCACGACGTCATCAAAAAAGAGGTTGAAAAACTTCTTGACGCCGGATTAATTTATCCGATCTCTGACAGTCCATGGGTAAGCCCGGTACACTGTGTACCAAAGAAGGGTGGCATAACCGTCATCAAGAATGATGATAATGATTTGATACCAACTCGATTGGTCACAGGGTGGAGAGTGTGCATTGACTATAGAAAGTTGAATGAAGCCACCCGAAAAGACCATTTCCCATTGCCCTTCATGGATTCAAATTCTCGAAGACCGCGGGAAAAACCAATACTATTGTTTCCTCGATGGCTTTTCGGGTTATTTCCAGATTCCTATAGACCCGAAGGATCAAGAGAAGACAACTTTTACTTGCCCATACGGAACATTCGCCTATCGCCGCATGCCTTTTGGGCTATGCAATGCACCCGGCACGTTTCAACGATGTATGATGGCAATCTTCATGGACATGATCGAAAAACAATGAAGTGTTCTGGATCGATTCTCGGTTTCGGTGATTCTTTTCTCTACATGCCTATCCCATTTGGAAAAAATGTTAAAACGGTGTGAAGACTCACCAAAATTTGTCCCTAAATTGGGAGAAAAGCCATTTTATGGTTAAGGAAGGCATTGTTCTAGGACACAAAATTTCTAAGTCGGGAATTGAGGTCGATCGTGCTAAAGTTGAAGTTATAACCAAGCTCCCTCACCCGACTACTGTGAAAGGTGTCCGATGTTTTTCAGGGGCATGACGGTTTTTACCGACATTTTTCATACAATGACTTTTCAAATATTACCCGTACAATGACCCACTCTGCTTGAAAGAGACTCCATTTTTCTTCTCCAAAGAGTGTATCGAATCCTTTATATACACTTTAAAGAAAATTGACTGATGCTCCAATTTTTGATTGCTCCAGTCTGGGATGGCCCTTCGAACTTAATGTGTTGAAGCAAGGCGACTCTTGCAATTGGGGCAGTCCTAGTGGGCACGAAAGATACAAAGCATTTCCAACCCATTCCTATGCCAGCAAGACAATGACCGGAAGATCAAGCATAATACACTACGACGGAAAAAAAGAACTTACTTTGCATAGTGTACGCTTTTGAGAAGTTCTGGTCATTCTCGTATTTTTCCAAGAGACATAGTGTTTAACGATCATTCTGCTTATTAAGTATCTCTTTGTCTAAAAAGGATGTAAGGACAGATTAATGCGGTGAATCCTTTTGCTCCAAGATTTTGATGTTGTGATTCGAGACAAAAAAGTAGCAGAAAATTCTTGCGTCCGGATCAATCTTCACCAGACTTGGAGAACACCTCACCATAATGAGTTCGAGATACAAGGAAATATGGAATCATTCCCACTCGAAATACTCTTGGATCGGTTGCTCTTCGTGGTGTTAGTTCACCCATGTTTTGTCCGATTTTGCAAATTACATGCGGGGAAAACTTCATTGTCAAGGGAATGGTCATACCAACAGTAAACTGGTTTTTCAAGATGTCAAACATTACTTCTGGGTCGACCCCTTTCTATTCAAAGATCTGTGCAGACAAATAATTAGGCGTTGTGTTTCAAGGCAAGAAGCTTTTGACATTCTTAAAGCTTGCCACAGTGGGCCCACTGGGGGACACTACGGTGCCAATTACACAGCTAAAAAGATCTTCGATTCAGTATTTCATATTGGCCCCCGATCAACTAGGATGCCCAGATTTGTCACCCAGATGTGGACATTTGTCAACGTTAGGGCAAATTTCGCAACATGACGAGATGCCTCAAAAACTTATCAAGTTTGCGGAAAATCTTTGCATGTGGGGTGGCCCCCATTGATTTTTATGGGGCCGTTCGTCTTTAAAGAGGGAACAAATATATACTCGTGGGCCGTGATTATTTTCAAAGGGATAAAGCAAAGAGCTCCCCACCAAATGACGCCAGAGTTGTTGCAAATTTTCTTAATTCTCTCTTCGCCGGTTTTGGCGCCCCTCGTTGCAATCCATAAGTGATCGCGGAAAAAACCATGTTTTGCAATGACCAATTGCAAAAGGTCATGCTTAATACGGTGTTCACTATTGTCTTCTCCACCGGTATTCATCCACTAACCAATGGACAAGTTTGAGGTATTCCAATCATGGTTTGAACGTTATTCTTGAAAGGACCATCGGCGTAAATCGTGCCTCTTGGTCGGATAAATTTGGGATGACGCACTTTGGGCTTTCCGCACGGCTTAACAATATACCCATCGGGTGTTACTCATACAAGTAGTGTACGGGATGGCATGTTCATCTTCCGATTGAGCTCGAGCACAAAGCTTTCTAGGCCATTAAGCATTACAAACCTTGTGATTTATCAAATCCGGGATGATCACGAAAAGTTCAGCATCAACGAACTTATGAACTTCGTGATTCATGCTTATGAAAAATTTTTGATTCTACAAAGAGGTAAACAAAGTGAATCCATGATCCAAGATCAAAAATCATGGTTTTCAACGGTTCGGTGTGATCGGAGTACTCTTCTTTAAAACTCTAGATTGAGATTTTCTCGGGCAAGCTTAGGACCCGCTGGAGTGGAATCAATTCACTGTAACCCAAGTTTTTCCATATGGCACCATCGAGTTATCCCAAAACTCCGGGCCAAACTTCAAAGTGAATGGTCATCGTTTGAAACACTATTTTGGAGGGGACATACCAACCGAGGTTGTCCCGGATCTCCAAACCTTCCCCAAGGACAATTGAATTCGGGGATCGGGTCAAGCGTAGCGACCTTAAACAAGCGCTTCGTGGGAGGCACCCCATGCTTATCAGTAGTAGTAATAAATAAGTGTTTTTGTGTGAGAAGGCTTACCTCTTCCATTACCCGTGTTTTGTCCATGTTTTGTGTGCTTTGTGGTTTGTTTGTCGGGATGCCGGATTTGGAAGGCTTCATGCTCTCAGTTTGGACTTTCATTCTCAATGAGTTTCAACATCTTTCAGGCTTCATTTTAGGGAATTCTAGTAATCCAAAATCTTATTCGACATAAAGTCTTTTTTTCTTTTTGGCACACTTAATAAACGGCCTTAGATTTACGTAGGTACCCCTTTTAAAACATCGAGGACGATGTTTAGTTCTAGTATGGGGGGATCTTCGATTTGATTTTTGCCTGCAGCCGTTGTTGTCACGTAATCCCGTTTTTACCACCAAAATCTTTGCAAAAATACCAAAAAAATGAAAAATTTTAAAAATTTTCAAAAATAAAATAAGTGTTTTGTCACAGTTTTGACTTTCCCAATGAGTAGAATGAGAATAAATTTTGACTCGATCGGGCGTGTTGAGCCCTAGCTTTGTCCCTTAACCATTTAATAAACGAAAGTTTATTAGGCTAAGCATTCGCGGATCCTTTTATTAGGGATTTTAAATTTGCGAAGAACGGAAAATGATAGTGTTATTTACAAGTAGGATGCTAAGCAAAGATTATTTGGAAATCTTAAAAGCTTATAGGTGTAACTTCGCTTTTTCTCCCAAAAGCTTTTAACCTGACTAATAAACGTGCTTAATTTTGCTTTAACTTTAAACCGACATTTTCTAAAAAGAAGCTCTTTCGGAAACAAAAATATTCATCTTAGTTCAGCTTTATACTTGAGTTTCTAAAACGAAATTTTCTCTATTACGGAAAATATGTTGCAAAAAAAAATTAAAAAAATGATGAAAAAATGAAAAAATAAATGAATAATATAAACTGTGGGCTGATAAAGGTTTACTGCATCTTGTCGGCTCACAACCGATATTGCAGTCTTCAAAACAAAGCCCATAGAGATAATAAATGCCATAGTGCATTCGTAAGTGTTATCAATAAGAAACTGTCGTCAGACTAAGTCACTACATCTTGTCGGAGGCGTGGCCGATGTTGTAGTCATGTAAATGATGACGGTAGTATAGTATATAGCAATAAATGAAAATTTAATGGTTAAGATTTCTTTTTCTAAACTCAAGTATAATTTTGAACTAAGAATAACTTGCTTTAAGACTTCAAAAGTTGTTGGTTGCCGTTGGTAGATTATTTCTAGGAATAATCGCACTAATGAGATCATTAAATTTTTGATGTTTGCGTGCTTTGAGTTGTATTGTTTATTTAGCTGTAAATCTAAGAAATTCGGCCTAAAAGGGTGGAGTATCCCGCTATTACATTGCGAACATTCCCCTGTGGGGTCTCAACCTGATAACCTAAGTCGAACTCGGCTGGGATCTATCGAGATTATGCTGGTTGGTGGGTGATCTAGTCTTTTCCCTAGATTTCTTCAGATATATCATTATGTGCATAAACTATACTACTTTCTAAAACTGTCGATCTAAATTTAACTTAAAATTAAGCACAATCGTACTAATTGAATAATTGTTAGGAGCGAAAAGTTGACAAGTCATAGTTATAAGTAGTGTTAGCATCTTTACTTGTACTTAGCGGTGATTTCGTTTTTACGCTTAGCTTGGGACTAGTGAAAAATCGGGGACGATGAATTTATCCGTCAGGACATCCATAGATTATTCTATGGGCGCTTCTCATTCTATGATCCCAGTGTTGATAAAATAAAGAAAGTCAAACATATTAGTTAGTTGAAAGAAAAAGGAAAAATCCAAAAAATTAGGGATAGTTAGTGTAAATATAAAAAATGGTGAAAACGGGACTTGTCGAAGCTATTGATTCTTTAGTTCCCTTTGACAAACACTTAGCTACTTTTCGAGGTTATTAGTGGAGGGTGATTGAGATTCTTGGTTTTCTCTAATGTTTACTTCATAACATTGCGTGAGGACACGACAATATCTTAGTATGGGGGATTTTGGTATGTGCTTAATTACACATACCATTTTCCATTAAAAACGGACTTAAATGACTAAAAACGTACCAAAAATACATTGTATTTGTATGTTTTGCATTTGTATTGTGCAGGAAACGGATATTCAAGAAAAGGACAAAAACAAAGCTAAAAACGACAAAACCGAGCACGAGAATGAAAAGAGCGTGAAGAAAAGTCAAAGTCAAAGCCAACAAAGTCAACCCCGCCGAGCACGAGAAAGAAAAGAGCGAGAAAAGAAGTCAAAGTCAAAGCCAAAGTCAACCCCGACAAAGTCAAGTCAAAGTCAAAGTCAAAGAAAATCTCAACTCAGGGTCTAGTTTAACTTGATGGATGGCAAGGAAAACATGACTGAAGAAATTGCGTCAGTAATCAAAACTCTTGAAAATAACACTGACTTAAATAGCAAAGAGAATGACAATATCTACCCATCAAGGGCCAAAACTTGGCCAAACCCTTAAAGATTATATATCACAAGTCACTTTACCTTGAAAAATTAACTTATAACATGGCGTGGGGGCTCTTGCTTTCTGCCAAAATCAAGCTCTACTTTACGACACCACAAAGGACCTCACAAGTATAGCCATTACCATCTATAACAATGAGTGCGGTGCTGTATTTTGCCAAGCCTCCTTCAAAAATCTCTATACACCACCAGGACTATGAATCGCAAGTAGTACATATATCATTGAACGGGTGCCTATGTGTCTCAACCACTCCAAACATTTTCCCCTAATTTTCCAAAAACAAACTTCTCCTATCTTTCCTCCCCAAAAAGAACCACCCAGTACAAATCCTCACGGGACTATAATATCTTTCCCTCCTCTATTACCTCTGCAATCAACCAACTACACACAAAAGGATTAACCCATCACACCTCCACCTCAACTAAAACCCCACATCCAGTTAAGCAATCCCACACTTTTCAAAGATAAATTCGACTGAGCTGTTAGAATGATTTTTAAAATCTATCTAGCATCAAAGAAGAATCGTAATGGGCTGAGATTGACTTTGGGACAGCCCTTTCTGCCATAAAACATGCACAACTCAGTTCTCTCTCACAAAGAAAGCACAAGAAAGAGATGAAGAGAAGACCTAGAATGCTCTCTAGCTTAGTATAAATAGGACGTATTGTAAGCCTTCAAAGGCATCACTCATTTTTACTTTTCAATCATCTTAATTTTCTTCAAGTTATCTTTTAGTTTTTATATTTCTTTAAACCTTTTAATTTTTAGCTATGTATTGTTTTTCTAACCAAAACTATACAAGGGATAAAACCCTCACCTTCAACCCACTAAAACCCTGTCACATGGTGCATTGCCATGTTGGCAATCCCACGCCTTTCAAGAACAATCCAACGACTGCCATGAGATCAAAGAAGCACAAGGGATATCAATGGCCAAGATTGAAGCTTTAAGTCTCTCACAAAATAAGCACAACTCAGTTCTCTCTCATAAAGAAAGCACAAGAAAAAGATGAAGAGAAGACCTAGAATGCTCTCTAGCTTAGTATAAATAGGACGTATTGTAAGCCTTCAGGGGGAGACTCTTTTTTCCAAATTCTGGCTTATTTACTGTAGCAGTACTTATA
Source organism: Tanacetum coccineum (assembly GCA_026074375.1). NCBI lineage: Eukaryota > Viridiplantae > Streptophyta > Magnoliopsida > Asterales > Asteraceae > Tanacetum > Tanacetum coccineum. The sequence continues at coordinate 65,853 of BQNB010002707.1, forward strand.
CTTGCTTATTTCTGTCTTTTCTAGCTTATTAGTCTTAATTATGCTTAATTATCTTTAGTTTATGCTTTTATATCACTTGTTCATCTTTGTTCTTTAAATCTGCCAATTTTAGTAAAAACTGCCATTTGCTTATTTAGCTTATTTAAGTGCTTAATTTCTGTTGATAATTGCTAATTAATGCTTAATATGTTTATTTGATCATCTGTTTTTAAGAACCCTAGCTTAAATCTCTTTAAAATAGTCTTAAGAGAGTTTTTCATTTTCTTAAAGGGGTGTTTGGGTTAAGACCCTTTTAGGTGTCAAATGCAGTAGTTAAATGAGTTTCTAAGTGACCTTGTGTACCTTAAAGTTTGTCAACTTTTAGTTAGGTCTTTTTCATAGTTAAAACTGCCAATCTTCATTTTTAATTTTAAGTTAGCAAAATTTGTTTTCAACTTATGAAACTTTGAGCACAAGCTATTTAGGAGCTTAACTCTAT
>BQNB010002707.1:71509-95607 GCA_026074375.1 Tanacetum coccineum
AACTGAAATAAAGATTACAATACGAAATGAGATTACATGGAATTGAAATTACAAAATAACACGACTACTCAATACTGAAAAAAAATAATTAAACTACTAAAATAAAACTGAAAAATTAACCAAAAAATTACTACTCTATAAGCTGGAATGATATGGGTATTTATACCCGAAGCTTGAGCTAACCATCTTCTCTAGATCCTTCTTCATCTTCATCTTGACCCTCCATTTCTTCTCTCTCCTTGATATGTTATTTCAATCGTTGGATTAAAGTATGTATGCACCCGGATCAATGATGTGGCATATGGATGTGTTAGTTATGTGAGAGTATTCACTCACACACGTCACATCATCCAATCGCAATCCTTCTTTAAGCCACGGTGGATTGGGTTGAGGGATGATTGATAGTGACAGGATGGTTAAGGAGTGTGAGGGAATATTAACCCTATGGTTAATTAGCGTGTGGGTGAGTGGTTAACGAACTAGGGTTCATGTGTTCTTGGTGTGTTCATGTGTGTGTGAGTGAGAGTAAATCGAATTTGGGGGAAATAAGGGCACAGTAAATGTTAAGAGGTATAAATGTTTAACCGGGTAGGTCGGGTTAGGGTTGGGTTAAGGTTCGGGTAATTGGGTTGGGGGTTTAATTGTGATTGGATGAGAGATGGACCATGGTTTTATTTGACCCGGGTAAGACCCGCGTTTTTTTTGGATCTTTGGTGTAATTACATAACCGGCCCTTGTGTTTGGCAAGACCCATTTCAGGATTAAAACAACTTTCACTAATAGCAAAAGTAGCCCTTGAGTTTACAAAGAGTGGTGCTGGCTTTGTAAGTTGACTGTGGAAGCTGCAGTTGACTGTAGAAGGCTGAGGCATGATCTCTCTGGCTTCGGCTTTGATTTCTTTAGCTTCTTGATCACTCATCCGTTCTCGTGTTCGTTTTTGACTGATTTCTTGCAATTTTTGACATATCCATTCCTGCACACATAAAACTCAGATACAAGCACATTTTTGCCATTTTTGATCCGTTTTGGGTTTATTTGGGTCTTTTTAAGCATAAATAGATATGTGTATTCTACACTTATCAAAATTCCCCAAACTAAACGATTGTGTGTCCTCACGCAATATCACATGCCTTATAACCAAATACTCGAAAATTCCCCCAAATAAACCTTTGAAAAGTAGCAAAGGAGTTTAGTTTGAGGTGATAAGAGATCACAAGGTTATAAAACACCCGACTTCCATTTTCTAAGATTTTTCTTTTTTATGATTTTCTTGATTTTAACTACCTCAACTACAATTTATTTGTGTTGACATAATGCATGTTTTTCATTACCACATTTGTAACTTTTGGACATAGAACAAAAGCACAATTAAAGCGTCTAAAAGATAACTTCATCATCCCCGATTTTTCACTTTCAATGCTAAGCTTAAAAACAAGATCACCGTTATTACAAGTTCTTGACACTAACCACATAACTCATAAATATTATTGTGTACTTATTTTCCTCCCTTAAATCACATACTGTTGTATCTCAGGATTTTACTTAGTCAATATACAAGAAAGCTCTTAGGACATTTTGTTTCGATACTTATTAATTCAGAAAATAAAGTGTAATGGTTTTAGAAACGCAAATAATTAGCTCTAGGCCCTTCCTAAAATGATCAAATGCAATTCAAGAACAAAAGTCACATCGAAGGCGACCAATATTTGGGCTTTTTTTTTAGGCTACTTAAGCAAGGCACCATTCATGTCATATACCCTAAGGCTCTTTAAGACATGAATGGACCAATCTCATTTGCACCATATACCCTTAGGCTCTTTAAGGCACAAAATAAGACAAAAATTAAGCAACTTTATTAAACCTCAGTCCTTTAGTAGGCTACAACATCGGCCACGCCTCCGACAAGATGTAGCAAACATATTTCGACTTCGGATTATATAAGTAAAACCGGTGCCTTTTATCTCGAAGCCACATCGATAGCGAGTCGACAAGAGGTTATTCTACTTATTTTGACACCGGGAATCTACATCATATTATAATCTCCAAACATCGCAACGCTCCGACACGATGAAGTAATAATCTGGCAGAGATACTTTTTATTTATATTTTTGGTTTACTTTTTAAGCCATAACTTAAGTATTCATGATGTGTACTCATCCTTAATCACAAAGAACTAAAAGAAAACTTCTTTAGCTAATTATTACACCAAAAAACCTACAAACTCTATTTATTAAACATTTATATTAAAGTGAAACAAGCTAATGGGAGAAAAAGCCACAAGTAATATATATGAGCTTGAAAGAAATCCAACTATTTCGTTTAATATCAGACTTATAAATAACACTAATCATTTCTTGTCTTCTCAAAAGAAATTGCATATGCTTAGCCTATATAAAATCCAACTTGGCGTATTTAAATCTACTTGAGATTAGCACAACTTTACATTTACTAAGTATTCAAGTCTAGAATGTCCATGAGACTAGCATAAACTATCTTCATTAATTGTTAAGGGAAAAAGCTAGAACTCAACACGTTCAATCGGGTCAAAAATTACTTCTTATTCTTACCAACGGAAAACATACATTTTTGTCTTTAACACTTTTTTTTTTTTTTTTTTTTTTTTTTTATATGAAATAATACTGAAAAATTTAAAATTTTTGCTATTTTTGTGGGAGAACCGGGTACGTGAGAAACACAATAAGCAAGCACATCAAATCGATAGATTCCCTCCCCAAACTAAAATGAAACATTGTCCTCAATGTTTAAAGTCGGGTTCCTACGAAAATCTAAGCCGTTTATTAAGTAGACAAAGATAATTCGTTAATCGATAATAATGAAAGGATATTGATCTCCCCAAACTAATTTCACACAAAGGATGAGAAACTCGAGTGCTTCGGAATTAGGCATCGAACACGAGAGGATTCTTGAAATGTTGGGTTAATCCTGCCAAATCACAACACAGACAACAAACAACGAGAAACGAAGAGGATGGGCCCCTCAACATCACAACACATTAGAGGTTAGAAAATAAAATAGAAAGAAAAGGATAAGCATGGGGTGAACTCCCACGAAGCGGCTTTGTTTTTGATTACCGAGTCGCAAGCTCGACTCGATCCCTGAATTTAGTTGTCCTTAGGGAGAGCAATACTTAGAACAAGAAACTGTTTAGAAAATGCCACCGGCTCTTAGAAATGTGACTATGCCAGGGTCAAAAATGGTGTCTTCATTCTCGAAGGAGACAATTGAGGAAATGAAGGGTAAATCTGAAACAAGGGTGGGTAAAATACTGGTCATAAAATCATGAGATTTAGAAACACCCTTAAACTCTTTGATTATCAAATTTCCCGCTTCGGGTTCAAAACATTTCTCAATATCCGGAGGTTCCGGTGGAGGTCGAGGAATTGACGGATCGAAATGGAATGATTCAAACTCGGAAAGAGAGTAATTAGCATGAGTAGTGGTACTTCCACTTCTCGTCTCTTCCGTATCATCGCTAAAAGACTCGAATTCGGGTAAAGAATTATTCGAATAAGAAAGAGAAATATCGGACGAATCACTATCCGTGACGGGAATAGGATTGTATTTTAAAGATTCGATATTAGTAATAAGACGACTAACTTTCAACAATCTCTCACGAAGGATAACATCTTGAATTTGAAGTATATCTTCTAAATCAAACTCTTTCTTTTCTTGTTCGACATCATTCACCTCCTCTAGGCTAATGTACTCGATGTCCTTAAAATCATCGTCATCACTCGAAGTATCATCATTTGGATTGGCTTCAACAATTCCCGGTGGAATTGGAGCAATATGAGCGAGTTCACCGGCGAACTCCTCGAGAATAGGGTCGATCTTAGAAGAATGAACAATCGAAGTATCACGGTTAATCAAAGATTCCACAAAATCGGACTCAACATTAACACGATTATTATCACAATTAGGGACTTCAGAGCAAAACACTTCCTCCTTTTCTGATAGAGGAGTGTTGAGAAAGACTTAGCTTAAAGAGGAAACGAGGAATTTTAATCTCGACAATCTTCATGAAAATTCTCTTCAAGGCAAGGTCCTTCTTAAGAGTTGAATCATCATTACCCGGTGGTAACGAATTAAAGAGGAGCAAGTTCATCGACGAATTTCAACAAAATTAATCACTAGTCGTTCACCGAGAAGAACTAGGAGAAGGATCATTAGAATAGAGAAGTGTTACTAATGACAGAGCCCACTAAACGGATCAGCTTTTGAAAAATCGATAACAAAAATGGCATAACAAAATTCCTTTCCACGTTTTTCTCAGATTATCGGCATAGTAAACAAGTCATCTTTTCCAACACTAAAGGTCAATTTTTTTACCTCGTACAAAAATCAATGAGAGCTTTTGCGGTTCGAAGGAAGGGTCTTCCTAGAATAATAGGCACTCTCGGGTCGGGTTCAAAATTAACCACCACAAAATCCGCAAGAAAAGTGAAACCATCAACTCTAACTACAACATCCTCGGCTATGCCCATCGGGTGAGAAATGGAACGGTTGGCAAGCTCGAGTGTCATACGAGTAGGAGTCAAAGCTTCAAGCTCAAGTTCTGTAGAATAGAATAGAGGTAAAAGATTAATGCCAATCTCCATGAATCGGCTAAAGCACTAGTCCTTTTGAGTTCTTGTAAAAGCCACATGGATAAAAAGAAATTTTCACCGGATCTATTCGAGTTTCTCGGGACTTTGTTCATCTAAAGATGATAGGCGGAACACAGCATACCAAGTTGAGATAGCGAATCATCCACAAGGAAGAGACTTGTACCTTCTCTATAGTTTTCTTTAGCAAACGAGCTTAGACCATTTGTTAAACTATGCATTTCGACAAGAGCATCTTTCAACCAACGTCTAAACGAAGTTGTTTGAACATTTATCAAGAACCGAGCTATGTTTAGCACTTGGTTTATCGTGTTCTCTCACTTTCATTCCTCTCAGAGATATGGAATCAAGATTGGATACGAAAAATTAGGATTAGATCAAGATTAACGGTTCTCCTTGCTTAGGTGTTGGAACTTTCCATGAAAATAGAATCTTCTTTCCCTCTCCCCCGGAGGTGGGATATGTAGCGGTATTTTCCCAAATTAAGATTTTTGCACTGTTTCCGTTTACCGTCTCCGGTTTTGTCAGGTTCATTTGAGGTTTTTGAAACGCGGTGTAGTAACAAAGGAATCGAAGGTTCTACCAAAGCCTTACCGCTCTGTGGTGATAGCATTAATTTGCTGACCGAGGATAGTTACGGTTTGACTTAGTAGAGTTTCCCTGAATTAGAAGTAGAGAGCTGAATTTGAAATTCCTTACAAAGACTTGTCAACAAACTCTTAACAATAGCCATTGATTTCTGCAAAATTTTGACCTTGATTTTGAACATTCTTCAACACTGCATCGTTTGCTTTGACGTAACTTTCAAAATCTGTTTTCAAAACACTATTTGTTGGAGATTGGTAAGGTAAAACTTGATTGATTGGTGGTTTGGTATTGGTTGTGATTGGTATGGTGGAATCTTGATAAACTGATTATGGTATGTTTTGACGGTTTTGATTAGGTTTTGTTCTAAAAAACGGTTTTGGTTGAAATTAGAATTGGTCCCTTGATAACGGTTTTGGTTGGTTTGGACAATCGGTTGATTAAAACCTGGTGGTCTCATTTGACTTGCCAAATTGGAAGGTTGGTTTCTTTGGAGAAAATTTCCAACGGCTGCGGTTTGTTGAAATTGTTGGATATTGTCTTGAAAAACAGGAAAATCGTTTCCACCTCGAGTTAACGGACAAAGGTTAAAATTGTGATTTGATCCACAAGTAACACATACTTCCTCAACTGCTTTGACTGGTGCAGGAGTAACAACTAAAGCTTTCATTTGACTCCATCATTTGTTTCACATTGATAGTACACTATCCTCGAGAGAAGCGGCTATTTGTTGCATATCGAAAGAATTATTAGAAGATGAAGAATTAGAAAGAGGAGCATCCGTACTCACTTTGAATCACAAATCACGACTTCTTGATAACAACTTTTGACTTGCTTTCAATAATCGCCTAAACTTCATGAGGCATTTTGTCCCAAGAAATTGCCACCTGCTGCAGAATCTAAGGCATCTTGATCGTTTGAATTCAAAGAATTATAAAAAGTATCGAGTTGGTGAGTTCTGAAAGCATGGTTAAGGAACATTGACGAAGGAGACCTTTAAACGTCCCAAGCATCATTAAAAGCTTCGTTTGGTTTCCTGATAAAAAGTAATGATCTCATTTCGATTAGTAAAGTGGTTTAGATAGGTGGAAAATTTGGTTAAGAAATTTTTGAAACAAGGTCGTCCCATGTGAGAATTGATCTTGGTGGTTCTTTGTCTAACCAATCTCGGGCTTCACCGTCTAGAGAAAAAGGAAAAAGCAAAAGCTTAACCGAAGTGTTCGGAACTTCTGGATGTCTAAATAACGATGAAGTGAACCTAATTAAAAAAATCGAAGGTGATTGTGGGATCTTGTCTACGCCGTAAATTTGTGCATTTGCACAAGATTGAGTAACGTTGCTTAAGCTCAGAATTGTAGCATTGATCGAGTGGAACAACTATAGCATCTTCATAACCCCTCGATGGGTCTTGTAAATTATTGAGCACGTTCGGCGATTGTCGGCCATTGGAACAACGTTTTGTTCAACAATTGGTTCAACCGGAAGAGTTTGTTGTTGACGACGTCTACGAGATTGCGAACGAGTGCGCATAAAAAGAAAAACTAACAATTAAAAAGCAAAACTTTTACACTAATTTTTTTTTTTTTTTTTTTAGCAATGAATTTTAACGGTTACACGAAAGAGACTTAAACCAAATAATCAACTACTTCACGGTAGCTCTTGAAAATTGCTTTTCAAGGTGAGCGTAAACGTCGTAAAGAGACACAAAAGGCAAGTGTTAAATCTTTGATTACGAATTGGGAACAATTGCAAGTTCACCGGAAATTGAAATGATAATATCTCAATGGAAGATATTATTTGTTGGTGTTCGTTAACCAACTTGGTGAATTTTATTTTCTGAATTAAGACAATTTTTTTTTATTTTTTTGATTTTTTTTTTTTTATCTTTTACTTATACTAAAAAGAAAAGGAAAAAATATTTTTTTTACTTTTTAAAATTTTATTTATTGTTTTTATGGATTTTTTGGATTTTATGACAAAAATTTTAACTTTCGAGGACTAAAGTGATCTTCAAACGCAAATCGACAAAACACAAAAGAAGGAATCGCTTACACAAGTTCCCCGGCAAACGTCCGCCAAAAATGATTGCGTAATTTTTATACACAGTAAAATTAATAATATAAAAATAAAATAATCCCCGAAAGAAATAACCGCGAGAGTAATTAAGAAAGTCTACCAAGTACCCTTGATAAAATTCACTGACAAAAAAAAAACTCAAAAAATATATATAATATATTATAATGATACTTATAGATAAACGGGCAAAATGATCATCCGCGGGTCTTTCCCAATGACTCGTGCAATGGAAACCTCGTTTAAGTTTGGATCCTGATTGAATAGAAAAGAGATATTTTTGATTTACACTACTAAAATTAAAGGCACAATTAAACAACAAATTAACAAATTAAAACAATACGAAATTATATAAAATGACAACATTTTTAAGAAAACAAATGCCATTTAAATCTTAAAAATGTAAACTAGATTCTTAAACCTAAAATAATGCTAAAGAAAATTATAAGGAAAAAGAAAAATATTATTTATTAGTGCTTTTTCGGATTTTTTATGAATTTAAATACTATATTAATACTAAATTATATTCTAAAAATAGAAATTAAAATTGAATAAAAACAAGAAAGAATACTTATAAAACAAAATTAATTCTAAATTACTTAAAAAGATGAGAAAAAACATTTATAATTACTAAATATGTTCTATTTTTTCTTTATATTTGATTTTTGAAAATGAAATATTAAAAACTGAATTCGAAAATTAATTGTTAAAATAGTAAAACTTAAGCAAAAATTATATAAAATTATTTTTTATAAAAAGAATAATGCCAAGAAAATTAATTTAATGTAATAGCCTAGTAGCCCTAAATTTTAATTGAGTAATTATTAATATTATTAACTAATTTAACTAATTAAACTAAAAAAAAACCTATTATTAATTTATAAAAACTAATTTTATTATTCTACAAATTAAATAAATCTGCCAAACACAAGGATTGAAAGTAACACAAAACAAAGTCGAGGGTAGCGAGGGTAAATTTAGATTTTATACTAAAAACACAAAGTTTCACTAAACGGCAGAAAGGCCCCCTGAACTTGGGACTAGTAACTAAAACACACACTTAAACTAACAAAGGACTAACTATGTGATTATCTAAGGACTAACTGCGCATTTAACAAGGACTAACTGTGTAACTTTTAAACTAACTGAAATTATGAAAAAGAGCAGATCAGGTCCCTGAAGCATCTAACCAATTACAATCAGCATCCCTTTTTTATATAAATCAGCTTATTATCTAACTTTTTAAGAAACTATTTATATAAAACTTAACTTTCACTTATTTGAAATAAGCTGTATAAGCTTATTAGCTTATAAGCTTTAACAAAATAGTAGTCGATCTCATTAAACTAATAAAATAAGCAAAGCAAATTTTAAGACACTTTGGCAATTTTTTTACTACTTAATAAATTCTGCTTAATCAAACATTAGCAAATCCACACAGCTTATCTACTTTCTTATGAAACAAATAAATCACAGCTTATGAAGAAAACAGAATAAGAACAAATGCAAAACAATTAGTGTGTACCTTGGCTTTCCAGCATGAACAGGAAAGAATAAGCAGCTTATAATGGGCTTATGGCTTATTCACATAAGCTTCTATCTCAATCCACACCCAACAATCCTAATCTAAACCTATAACTGACCTCAGCCTACTACAACCCCTCTTGAAACCTTAGCACCATCCAATTCCAATAGGTATCAAGCCTTCATTATACGAACACAATAACAAACACAACACAAATTTTTCGACAGAATTTAAATGAAGATGCAAATTAATATGAAATACTTATTTTATTAAAACTGAAATAGGTTTCTTACAATATGAAATGAAATAACATGAAATTGCAATTACATTAAAAAAAACTACTAAAAAACTTAATCGAAGAATTAAACTACTACAAAAATTAAACTAAAAAATTCACCACTAATAGCTCTAAAAATTAACTCTCATGAGTGCTGGAATGAATGAGAATTAATACCGAAGCTTGATCTCCTCCCATCTTCTAGGTCCTTCTATCTCTTTTAATCTTGGCCCTCCGATCATTTCTCTTTCCTTGATTTTCATCTCAATCGTTAGATTAAATTGTGTATAAACCCGGATTAATGACGTGGCATATGGAGTGTGTTAGTTATGTGAGAGTATTTCACACACAGCACTACAAATCCACCAATGAGAATCGTGAGATTATGCCAGGTGGATTGGGTTTAGGGCATGGTTTTATAGTGATGGTATTGGTTAAGGAGTGTGAAGGGGGTCATAAACCCTTATGGTTAATTAAGATGTGGGGTGAATGGTTAAGAAACTAGGGTTCATGGGTGTTCTTGAGTATGTGTTCGTGTGTGTGTGTGAGGGTAAATCGCATTTGGGGGAAAAATGAAGAACAGTAACTGTAAATTGGGTTAATGTTTAACAACCTGGTAGGTCGGGTTTAAGGGTTCGGGTTGAATTGGGTCAGGGTTTTTTTTAATTTGCAACGTGTAATGTTGAGAGATGGACCAATGGTTAGATTGACCCGGTTTCATTGACCCGCGCTTTTTATAATTTGGGGGAATACATCTCGCGGACCAGAGGTTTTGGCAGAGCACAATTCACACAAGTTATAATTATAAACTCCATAAATTGCAAAATCACCTCTAACTTATAGAAACAATGGAGTTGGCTTTGGAATGTTGACTGTGGAAAGCAGGCAGTTGACTTAGAAGGCTGAGGCAGTGAACTACCTTTTCCCCCCCCCCCCTTGCTTCGGCTTTGATTTCTTAAGCTTCTTGATCACTCATATACCCCCTCTCGAGATCAGTATTTTTGACGATTTCTTGTGATTTTTGACATATCCAATACCTGCAACACAATAAAACCCAGATGCAAGCACATTTTGCTATTTTTGATACCGTTTTGGGTTTATTTTGGTTATTTAAGCATAAATCTGATATGTGTAATCTACACTTATCAAAAATATTTAAATCGATTTATAAATATACTTTTATTTAAAAAAAAGTAATAATTTAATATAAATTTAATTATTTTGGGATCGGATACGCGGCGAGTATTGTAGCAAGAATTTTGCGAGGCAATTTCCAGTCAATATCTGATTGGTTTTCGTCTCGTCAAAACGAAAAAAGGGTTGTCTGATAAATATCGTTTTACAACTAATTGGCTTTAAGGGTCTAAATCCCAATCGTGAAAACCGTGGATTTAGTGGTTCGTTTTTGATAAATCAACTAAGAATTAATATATATCCTTTTTCGTTTTCAAATCAAATAAGTTAAAAATAACTTCCCTTGAGAGATGTAATAATAAATATGATTTATTATTTAAAATATGTTCCGAAAATTTTACCAGTTACGCGGTAATCGTTTTTATGTGACGATAAAAGGTCATAAGTCAAAAAGTAAGATCGGACCTGAAAAGTCAAAGTTTAAAATAGTCATTTAAAATTTCGAAAATTTCCGGATGTTACAGTACCTACCCCTTAAAGAAATCTCGTCCCGAGATTTAATTTATGTTAACTGTTTGTGTGATTAGGAAAAGATCGAAGATTTGATAAACTAGTTTTAAACAAAACGCTGATAACTTTATTCAGCAAAATTTGGTGCTTCGACACTTCTCAATATACTAAAAATTTTGGCTAGGGTTGACCAGGATATTTAATCCATCAAAATGGGTATCTCAAAGAAAATCATTACAGATCTTACGACTGATATAACCACGTTATAGGGAAAGTCTCATTATAGTGAGAAAAAAAAAACTCAAGACGAAAGAGTGGTCGCTTGAGTAATGTTTGTATAAGTCTATAAATGTTCAAGGACGGAGTCTCGTTTCTGATATCTGTAATGTTCGATGATTCACATCAACGTGACTTATGTATGTAAGTACCCAACTTACTTGGCAGTAACTATAATTAACGGCGACCTAAGACGTTTCTACTAAGTTGGCCCGTGAATTGAATATCCAACTATTTGGTTTCGTCGATAGGTGTTTATTTGGTTAAGGAGGGTTTAGGCATTACCCATCTTATAATAGTTGTATCAGTCGATATCCCCAGCTCCAGGCCCCAACAGCAGCGACCCTAACGTCAATACTATAGAATACGAAAAGGCGAATGGTATGCCGAGAATGAGGACATTTCGAGAAACAATATCCCCAAAATAAAGTTCAATAAATGAGAGGAGCTCGCGGAAGAGCTTCTGCGATAGACGACGGATTATGGTACTCAGTCTGTTAGCTCCACAGACAGTGTACGATCTGTAAGGATTTGCAATAGCAACAGTAATAACTTAAGAATGCGATAATGAAGCTGCCAAGCGGTCCCTTATGATTCTGCTGATGACAAGACACAGATTGTGTCTCTAGACCATTCAAACGGATTCTGATGATATTATCGTTTCCAGGTTCCATACTCGTGTCGTGTCGGAATACCATTAAGCCCACTCATTATAATTTCTTATTTACATAAAGAAGCGTCCAAAAATAAGTAATGAAGAGAATGATAAACTTATGGTTCGGTGATTTATAATTTATTTATTTAAATGAAGAGGCGTCCCAATCCTTTCAAATAAATATGTTATAAATCATCCTACTTAATAATTTCTGATGCAATACGCGTACTCACAAAGTTTTCAAGGTGGTGAATGACATAACGATGCCGATGCTCTAAAGAGTATGGAACGAGTATTTAAAATTCGTCTTCGGAGACGGGGAGTAAAACAATCAGGGAAGATCGACATAGTGTTCAAGATAGTTAATGAGTACTCGGCTAGAGTAAATAAGGTAAAGATCTCTATGAACGAATCAGCATAGCGATTATCATATCAATCTTCCTATTACAAGTCCCATTAGCTAAATCAAACAAGACTTGTAATACTTAGATTCATACATAATCCCATGTAAACAGAACTGTGACGGGCTTTGTTAACATAGCAATTATCATATCAATCTTCATATTACAAGTCCCGCCCATACAAGACTTGTAATACTTAGATTCATACATAATTCCATGTAAACAAAATTATGACGGTCTTCGCGTAATACAATATAGTATAACGCTTATGAAAAAAAAAAAAGATACCTGTATAGACCATTGTTAACTTACAATGTCTGAGAACGAATGAGACCAATGAGCGAACTCACAATGTTTAAGAAGTAAGAAGGACCATTGTATAAATCACCAATGTCTGAGTCTAATTGAGACCATTGTGCAACTCATAATGTCTTAAAAATGCCATTGTGTATTTATATAAATAACTCTTATATAAATTAAACAGCGCGATAAACCGCAAAATATGTAACAAATATATATACATTATGTATGTCACGTAGGTACTTAATGGCAGCACGTAATGTCAGCACATAAGCAAGTATTTGTGTATGCACTTTGAAAATGTTTGTGTGTGATGCAAATGTTTGAGAAAACGGTTATAGTCAAGGGTAAGAATATTCAACCTAGTTCGTCTATAACCTTGGTCTGATACCAATACCTGTTAATAACCCCCCAAAAATGTGTCGCAGCGGAAATATGACGAGGTGAGGGCGTTACCCATAATACTATAGCACAAGATACAAGAGAACACCACTAAAAGTGTCGTTTTAAAACAATCTCGGTTGATTTTCTGAAGATCAAAATAATATTTGTATCCCATACTTGCATCACCATGAAAAACTGAATGTAAAGACATCCAATTGCACATTAAATAATTTCCAAGCATCTAATTCACCTGGAGAAAAAACAAGCTTAAAAGTTTCAACAATTAAAGTTGGTTAGTTCATAATTAGTTAAATACGAATGTAGAGTTCAAACAAAAATATTTATCCCACTGTGTCATCAACAGTACCATGTAAAAAATTTATAGGAAATATACAACTACCCATTTTAATTGTAACCAAAGGACAAACCTTATCCCAAAGATTTTTATAAATAAATGCAAGACAAATATTAACGTCACAAATCGTTCCCCAAGTAAGTATGTGTCGGGCGGTGGGATATTCCTGACTGTCCCCAACATATCCGACAAGTTTAGAACGTTCGTATTTACCTGGTGGTATTTCTTTTTTTGTTTTTAATTATAGCTAATCACTACCGATAAGGGGATTTGTCCAATCCCGAATAGATCAATTTCATAAACAATGATTCATATGCGCAAGCACACATGCTATGACGCTTATTCGGAGATTTTGCCAAGTGATACCTAATCCACTCTAAAACGGGGATTATCGACCCAAGATATAGAATCTATTTCATAACATTCCGCTCACCCTCTATGTGATTTACAGTTCATAGCACTGTGACTATACATTGTGTATGTTCGCGATTCGGGCAGTGAATACAAATAATGATTATCCCGATCATGGTTGTTCCAGAAAACTGAACACCCAGGGCATAGTAACGCTTGTGGCCCCACAAGCGCCAAACAAATCCGTGATCCAGGAAATCATTTCAAATGACAGTATCATTCGTACCAAAAAGTAAAGTCAAATAATGTATCCATAGCGAGCTATGCAAACAAGTAATGTAAAAACCAATTTGAAATCAAACCGATGTAAATGTTGATTTGTTAATTTGAATAGGCAAAATCAAGTATGTGAACCAAGAGTGTAGAATAGTATGTAAAAGATATTGTGAACAATTATGTAAACAAGTTAAATTGAGCATGTATATACTCCCCCTGAGATTTTAAAATGGTAAATTTAAAACAAGTGAAAAGAGGGGCTATAAACGTCATACATCCGATGACGAAGATACATTGGCGGAATGTACAACATTGATAAAAAAAAAGTTACAAGAATAAACGAAACTTGAAACGGCCGACAATTAGTTGTCAACTAGTCTTAACGGCTAAGTCTCACTAGCCTAGGATAACTCATTTGGGTTTCCCGATGAAAGATAGTCAACCGCGACACGTTGATAAAGATTTTAGATATAAACTATAATGGATTGGTGGTTTGTGTTAAATAAATAAATTGAAATATACGCAAAGCTTGTAAATATATAATCGTTATAATTGACGTTATAGAAATAACCCTTAGACAATACTTACGGTGGATTGCATAACCAAGACAATCAATCCAAAGGATTCTGAAAAGTATTTAATAACACCTTGCAGGTATTAAATATTAAGTGTGAATAATTAATTAAACCCATTATTTTGACATCCTTTTTAATTAATATAAAACATTTGAAAAAAAAGTTGATACGTGTCTTATGTTAATATCAATTACACAAAACACTGCGGACAACAAACCGAAGTTTGGTAACCGTTTATTAACCATTAATAAAAAATAATTAAATATTTATAAATTATGTTACATTCCTTAAATAGTCGTGTCTAAAACATATCGCCCCTCATTGTAAAAAGTATAGTTTTTCGGCTTCGTTTTCCCAGGTATTTGTATAAATACCATTTAATATATCTTAAAACAAATCTTAATCCCGTTTATCGTTTCTCTAAAATAATGTATTTTAGTGAATCGTGAATTAGAAAATTATATAAAATTCGTCATGACTGGTCCCGTATAATAAATCGTTTTTCCCATATTCGCAAAACTAAAAACGTTTTCCCTTATTAAATATATATCGTAATTAATCATGTTTCCATTATCTCAGATTTCGCGTTTTCCTAGATATAACACATCTATATACCATTATATTTAAATTAAACCATAATAAAATATTATATTATAATTTAACCGAATAAACCACCAATTATATATTTGTCGGTTTTAATATTTATTAAAACTAAGTTGCTTTTTTTTTATTAGTCGTTCAAACGAACTCTTTTATATAAAATCCAAAAACAAAAACCCTCGTTTTTCCAACATCGACGTTTTGCTAAACACAAACACGTCCTGTCATAACTCTCGCTTTAAACCAACCCCTCCTGTTTATAACCTAATCCAACCGAACGCCCCCCCCCTAATTTTCGCGAGAACCACCCAAACCAAACATCCCATATAACCTGACCCGAAAAACAAACAGACCCCCCCCCCCCTGCCGGCTGTCCGGCTACGAACTCACACTAAACGATACCAAAACAACCCACAGGCTAGCTGGCTGTGGCTCGACAGCCAACCATAAACTCCCCCCGGCTCTTGGCTCTAGTCGTACGAAACAAACACCACCAAATCTGCGTAAACCAAATGCACCCTAACTGATACAATCAAAACCGAACCGCACGCCCGCGAAACAGAAAGCCTCAGCCCCGAAATCAAACTCGAACACAATATCAAAACCAAACCAATCCCTACAACATCACTCCCCCCACCCGGCTGTCCCACAGCCTACGCATACCCGACACGTGCTTTTTTCTGATAAACCAATGAACTCACCTTTGGGTGTTTATAAGAAAACCAAACGCACCCTCGATGCTAGCTGATGAACTCAAATACGCACACCATGGTGGCTGAATCGAAGGCCAACCGCGCCCGTGGTGTTGCTAGGGACAACCAAACCCACTCCTTCGCTGACCCAGATCCGGACGCACCCTCTCGGTGCAATTAACAAACTAGGCGCAACAGCCATTCTATAAACTAACATGCCTCGTTGGTGCTAAAACAAAAAACATCCCGCATTCACCCGAGTGGTGTAAAACCAGCACAAAACACAGCCATTGGGATCGTTTATACATTTAAACCGGAACGCAAACCCTTGGTAGTTTATAAAACCGAAATGCGCGCCCCAGGGAAATTTTATTGGAAGCCGAGATGGTGAGGAGGAACGGGGTGCTTATAGTAATGGTGGGGATGGGTGTATTTCGGTTTTGAGAGTATGATATGTATAGACTATGGATCGATGGAGGTTCGATGTTGGATCGATGGTGGGCGTGGTAGGAGTGGCGTGGAGTTACGGAGGGCATGGTCCGGACGGGAACGCCAGGATTTTGGCCGGAGTACCAGTGGCGGCGCCGGAATTTAAGAGAGGGTGGGGTGAGTATTAGGGTTGTATGTGTGTGAGTATAAGAGATGAAATGAAAAAATGATATAAGTTTTTATTTATATATAAAACTTTTAATATGAAATGAAAATATATAAATAGTTAGCGTGTAAACTTTGTAAATATTTCACTGAGTGACCTAACGCGTAACTTTTGTTTAATTATTGTATCGGGACTCTCGATTAGCTAGTTAACGGACGATTAAAACTATGAAAGTGCCGCCATTGTTTTTCTAAATAATTTTCCTAACAAAATATACTCACTCGACTATTAATTATAAATATTTTTATAAATATTTTTAAAATGTCTAATTATTTATTAGAATTTGGTACTATTAATGTCGCGAGTAAGCTTTAGTCGCGTAAAGTTAAACTTTTATATTGAACATTCGCGTTTTTTAAACAAACATTTTAATGAAATATTAAAATGATTTATAAAATACTTTTATTTAATAAAAAGTAAATAATTTAATATAAATTTAATTATTTTGGGTCGGTACCTACTGGTGTTCAAGATTTTTGCCGAGGGGCATGTTCATTCACTTTCTGAATTGTTTTCAGGGTCTCTGTCGGTCAAAACTTAAAAAGTGTCTGAAATATCTTTTACATCTAATTCTTAGGTTCCAAATCGTGAAAACGGAATTTAGTGGTACGTTATTTGATAAATCAACTAAGAATAATATATATCCTTTTTTCGTTTCAATTAAATAAGTAAAAATAACTTCACCTTGATAGGTGTAATAATAAATATGATTCATTATTAAAATATGTTCCAAACAATTTTACCAGTTTACGCTGTAATCGTTTTTAAGTGACATTATATTATCTGTAAGTTTTCTGAAAATTAAAAGGAACTGCTATCCTGTTGAAGCAGGGAATAATCCAATGAGACCGAAGTATAGTTATGAAAATTTTCTAAAGGAAAAAGCATCTCAATATCAGAGAGTAAAAGTGTGTTGGTAAGAAGACATCCGGTTTCTATTAAGACAACCTAGTTTGTAAATAACATAAGTTATATTATGTAATAGATATAATAGATATATATTTACATACTTGTTCGGAATGTAGTAGCACGGAGGATTTGATGGCTGAGGAAAATGAATAATGTGGTTATAAAGTTAAGGTTTGACTCTTGTTCTCCCATAACCATGGGTGCCGGATACCAATCTGTAACACCCCCATATTTTACAATATAGCAGCGGAAGCTATATCTGGGGTATTACTTCATGATAACAACAATCATAAACTATAGAAAACGACTTCAAAAGAGACGTTTAAATCAAAAGATAGTGTTATCATTTATTTTAAATCAGAGAATTAACAAAGTAGGTCTCCACAAAATCTAGGTTACAATGTGAATTATTACAAGTTTTTAGCCATCTTCCAGTTCATGCCACTCCTGTGCCGTATTTTGCTCAATAACCTAGAATAAACATGTTAAAAAGTCAACACAAAGGATGAGTGAAATTCATAAGGTTTGATAAACATTTTATGAATACAATTCATAGTGTAATAATTGTTAAAACACAATTAATAAGATATTGTTATTATACACCCGTTATTAGAATTACGTTGCAACGAATACACATATATAGTAACTATGTATTATACTATCCGTTATTGCCTTTATTTGGTCTGTTGGTCTTGTCTGGTATATATGAGTCTGGTCTAAAGCTGCATGTCACACAAACTGACTAATGTATATATAAAAACCCCAAATTATGTGATATATATATATATAAAGAGATATATAATAGCCCCACTCGGTGTAGGTCTTGCCATATACCTATAAATTCGAAAATAATATATTATTGTGTTTGTTTACCTATCCGGCTAACACAGAAACATGATTCGTCATTCCCTGATAGATCATCCACAATATTCGTGTTCACACAGAAAGTGATTAATGGCCATCGATAATTGAGGGACTTTTGGCATAATGTAACTTAGAAGTAGTAGCTTGTAATAGTATATTCAAGATAGCATATAACTTGTAAAAAAAACACTTTTATTCCTGGTTTAAAGCTTTGCATACGTCTTGAAAAGTAATCACATTGTTATATATAAATGCGTATGAAAAAGAGTTTGTAACAAGCATGTATCCCCCCTTGCGTGTTTATAAAACATGTAAAATAAGTAAAGGCGAGTTAATGACTTCACCATTGATAATGGTAGATGAGTAATTATTCTGAAAACATGAAGCAGACGACCCTTATCACAATCTTAACCAGGGAAGATTGATATAATAAAATGAATAGTAAACAGCCACACGTCACGCAACAGAGGTTAAAAATTATGTTGAGTCTTAGGAAGAGTTGTACTACTAGAACTTTAGTTTTAAGATGTTAAGATTTGATTGAAGAGTTTAAAATTATTGTATCATCACCGTTTTCTGCCATCATAATCAGAATGTTATTCAGTACACGTATGAGGAGCTAGGGGCACTGTTAAACGTAAACCCAACAACTCAGTCAGAACGAATACAAAATGAAACCTCTTATAAGAAGCTCCCTAGTATAGTGATACGATATAATCGGTTTTAAGCTTTTAATCCATTATCAGAAATGTTAAGCACGAGAAGCGATTAATATAAAGTTATGTCTTGTAAGTGTATTTGAAACATGATTATATACTTTTTCATAAATGTACATTTTAGACCACTGGGGTATGAAAAAATTGCAAATAAAGCCCTTGGAGATTGGCATTTTTTATGACTTTAGTCCTTCAACTTTGAAAGATATACCGGAGTAAACCTTGGACTTTGAAAAGTGATCATAATAGATCTCTTGGAGTCTATAACTTTGATAAAATGACAACATTTAGGCCTTTTAGTTATAAGTTCCGAAAGTAACGATATAAAACCCCTTGCATGGATTATAATTATAAACATTCCAAATTGCCATCAATCTTATTTTAAACATTTTCAATAGACATTTATAAATTATAATAAACTAAAATATGAAGTTTTAATGGCAACATTAAGTTTAAAATAATGATTCGATAAGCTGGAAACCAAACAGGTCCAATTTAGGTTTTCAAAAACGTGAAAGACAAAACCGGGTTTTGAAGTTCAAAATTCCTCATTAATCAATAAAGTGGTTTAATAAACATTATTTAAGCATGCTAGGATAGATTATAAACAATATTGTAATCATTATGACATTTAGTTTAAGCAAAACATGAAATTATGGTTCGGGTGTACGGTTTTTGATTAAAACGGAAATCGAGCATGAATTGAGTAAATGAAACTTTCACAAGAGTATAATTTAGGATCCATATGAACAATATATAAGGTGTAGTAGCAGAATTAGAACATTTCAATAACTTGGTTAGGTGAGCTTCAAGGAGCAAATGTGGAAACGTGTCTGTTTCGGGTAGTAATTCCACTCGTACGCCTTGTAGCGTTACTCCGGGCTTCATTCTTCAGGCTTCGCATCTTGAACTTCTTAATGATCCAAGGATCATAAGGGACAATAGGATTGCTGCCTATAAGGTTATAGAGGAGAATTTTGGGTGCAAATTTAAAAATGAAGACAGTAAGGTCCCTATTTATACTATTTGAGACCACGGAGGTAATTAACTCATTAGATTTGATGTGTGACACATAGAAGCCTAGTGTAGAGATGTGATGACGCAATATAATGAGTTGTGAAGGCTAGTGAAGCTATAATGATGGTGTTTGACATCGACCGCTTGATGAATGTCGCGGCTGTTGTGGTTTAAAAGAGACTCATGTGGCTTGATTTTTGACCAAGAAAAGGTATAAGGAGGTGGGTAAGCTGCTTAAGGGTTTCTAGAAGTAGTTCATGTAAGTATCTTGCACATGGATGGGTCTTAAATGGGTCAAAATGGGTCAAGTTTAGCCGCTGTGTCTTTTTGGACTCCGGTCATGTTTTTCACAAGTTTTCTTTGCTTAGATTTCGTATAAAAAATCATGGATGGTTATAATATGTTACCAGGTCTGTAAATAAGTTTATTAGCAAAGGTTTGCATTTGGTTTGGGTTAAAACGGGTTTAAATTGAAGAAATAAGGTCGCGGGTACCATTTGGTATGGTTTAGGGTTTTCGTGACTTTCTTTGCTTATAATTCAAATATTAATATGATTGGAAAAGAAGAATACAAATCGCCTAATCCAAACCACTACTTCTCGTTTAAATTCAACCCTTTTTAACTTAAACGCAACGATCAAACCTCGTAATAATCCTTATATAAGTCCTAAGAATTGAATTTCCATCAATTCCAATCAATAATATTTTGAATTAAAAGTCAAAGAAAGTCACGAAAACCCTAAACCAGACAAATTGTACCGCGACCTTATTTCTTCAATTTAAACCCGTTTTAACCAACAAATGCAAACCCTTTAGCTAATAACTTATTTACGGGACCCTGTGTAACATCTTAATAACCATCTGATATTTATATACGAAATCTACGAAATATGAGCTTGAAAACTCGTGAAACCTTTGTCAAACCCAAAACAGACCCGAACCCATTCATGACCCATTTTAACCTATTTAAAACTCTCCCATGTGCAAGATACCACCAAGGATTCCTTCTAGATGTCCCTAATAAGTTTACCCAGCAGCTTGGACCTTCTCTTGGTCAATAATGAAGGATACATGGCTCTTCTTTTGCCTAGATAAGCTACGACAGCAAGAACCAATAGCCACACCATCAATCCTACTTCATAGACCTCCACACCTGCAAATATAGCTTGTACACATTCCTAAATAGCCCTCTCATGTGTCAAGACCAGATCATGAGGCTTGCTTACTCCTTGCTACTTCAAATGGGTATAAATCGACCTCATTTGTGTTCATTCAAACTCGCACCCCCCATCTTCTCACTATAACCCTTAATGCAGCAATCCTTTGCTCCCATATGATCCTAGGATCATTAAAGAAGTTCAAGAAGTGAATCCCTGAAGAATTGAAGCCTTGGAGTGAAGATACAAGGCGTACGAGTGGAAATACTACCCGAAACGACCCATTTCCACCATTTTTGATCATTGAAGCTCAAACCCAGGTTTTGAATGTCTACTTCTGTACTACACCCTTATAATGTCATCTATGATCTAAATTTATCTTGTTAAAGTTTCATAACCTAATTCATGTCATTTTCCATTTTGATCAAAAAAACGTACACCTGAACTCTAGCTTGCGTTATTTTTCTTAAAACTAAATGTTATAATAATTAAATATTGTTATAATCTATCTTAGCATGCTTAACTAATGTTAAAATAACCACTTTATTGATTAATGAAGGAATTTGAACTTAAAACCCACGCGTTTACATTTTAAAACCCTAATTTGACCCATTTTACTTACTAGCTTAACGAATCATTATTTTAAACTTGTGTTGCGTTAAATCTTCATATTTTAGTTTATTATAACTTATATTGTCTATTGAATGTTAAACTATAGCTTGAATGCAATTTGGACATGCTTTGTAATTATAATCCATGCAAGGGGTATATATCGTAACTTTTGGAAACTTATAAACTAAAAGGGCTAAATATGTCATTTTATCAAAGTTATAACTCCAGGGATCTATTATGTCACTTTTCAAAGTCCCAGGTTTAGTTGGTATATCTTCTCAAGTTAGGGGACCAAGTAGTAAAAATGCAAACTCCAGGGCCTATTGTAATTTTCAAACTCAGGGGTTATAAATGTAACATTTGAAAAGTTTAAAAATCATATACAAAACATTATATGACTACTATAATTAACGCTTCTCGTGATTACAATTCAGATATTGATTAAAACGCTTAAAACCGATCATCCGAAAGCTATATTGTACCACAATACTAGGGAGCTTCATATTAAGATGTTCCATCTCGATATTACGTTTTGACTGAGTGGTTGGGTTTACGATTTAAAGTGCCCATCAATCCATCAAACGTTTATAGAATGCTTTAAACTATGATGGGCTATCGAACGGTGATAAATAATTCCAAAACCTTCAATCCAAATCTAACTCTTAAACCAAGTTCTAAAGTACAATCTCCTAAGGAACTTGACATATTCTACTCAGGTTGTTGATGTGGTTTTTACTATCATTTTACAATATCAACATTCCCGGTTTAAGATTGTTGATAGGTCTGCTGCATGTTCATTTAGTATATTTATAATACCTATCAGGTGAGCTCATCGCCTCGCCTTTCAATCTTTTGATGTTTTATAAACCCGCCCGAGGGGGGATCATGCTCAATTGTTTTTAATTTTTACAAGTTCTTAAAACCGGATATTGTGATGTTCATAACCTCGCCTTTTACTATATTTACATGTTTTATAAACCCGGCGAGGGGGATACATGCTTGTTACAAACTCTTTTATATTCTCATAACAATGTGATACTTTTCAAAGACTAATGAGTTCATTATCTCACATTCTTTAATAAACCCGTAATACTGCATTAAACTTATGAATGCAAGTGCTTATTAAACTGTATGCTATTCTGATATATTATTACTTAAGTACATGGAAATATCTATTTGGGTATTATCTCCCAATATCTCTTTAGTGTCTCTTTGGGTAATATCTCACAGTATCTCTTTGGGTAGTATCTCTCAATATCCCTCTTGGGAATTCTTCCCATATATCTTTGGGTAGTATTCCTAATATCTCTTTAATATCTCTTTATATCTTTATGTGATTATGGAGTTTAGGGTGATAATAATGTTCACCATATGACAATATTGTTCTTCATATACGATTTTATTCCTGCACAATACCTTCATTTCCAATTATGGGATATATTGTTTGTAATACTATTACATTTAAAACCTATGAATTTCACTCAACCTTTTGTGTTGACCCTTTTTAGAATGGTTATTCTAAGGTAATTGAGCAAGGTTGCAGTACGAGTGGCATGGAATCGAAGATGAATGAATTGTCTATACATTCTAATCATAATGTTTTAGATTTTGGGACCTCATTTTGTTAATAACTGTGATTATAATGAAAGATTTACTAAATTTTTCAACAACGTATCTTTCTAAAGTTGTTTTCTATGGATTTTTTATTGTGTGTATCCTAAGTAATAACCCCAGATTAGCTTGCCGCTGCTATATTGTTAAAATGGAGGTAGTACAGTTTGGTTTCAGAGCCTATGGTTATAGAGAACATTGTTCAAAAAACACTTAAACTATAACCACATTTCTTTTCTAGCCATCAAAAGGTCCTCCGTGCCACTACATTCCGGATCAGTTTGTAAAGTACAGAACTATGTATACTATGATTATTCAATAAATTTCATATTTGTTATTTACACATGGGTTGTTACAGTGATGTCTTCTTCCCATCCACTCTACCTTTCGGATCTTGAGGATGCTTTTCCTCTAATGATATTCATTAACTTTTACTTCGGTTCTTTGGGATTATTTCCCAGCTTCATCAGGAAGCAGTTCTTTTAACTCTTCGGAAAACTCTACAGTTAATATGATCCCACCAGTATTCTCATCTTTCTACAAATATCCTTGTTTGAAGAATGTACAAGCATTTTATGCTAAGGAACTATCTATTTCATCACCAGATCCTATTACTCCACCAGCTATTTTGACTCTATCTCCGATATTACCACCATCATTACTATTTGATCCTCGATATTTCTTTATTCCTGAAGAACTATTACCACCTAAGAAACGAATATGTTCCCTATCTTTTTCCTCAACTACGTTATCTAATTCATCCCGGAATCAAACCTGTGATTTGGTATCACCATCTTCCTTAGTTTATACTCCTACCCCACCTCAGATACTTGAAATAGGAAAATGTCCAATTAAGATATATCTGAAACATCATGAGGAACAAGTCGAAGATATTTTGAATTACTTAGAAGAACTCTCTTTTTGCCGTATTGAGAAAATGGAAGAAGGACGTATCAATGGTAA
>BQNB010002707.1:100960-121893 GCA_026074375.1 Tanacetum coccineum
TCAATCTAGACAACATGCACCTCACATATGTGCTTTGAAGCATCAAGATGATAACTTGCTCCCGTCTGATGCAAGTATATGACTTCATGACTATTTTGATGCTCAACGATTAATTGTATATCTATTAAATGCATGTCTATTATAAAAGCATATGTTTTACATGATGATTACGTTTAAAATTATCATGTTTTGTTTGCGTCATCTTACATGACTTACATGTTAATTGTGCACCTACACTATGTTAGGTTGATGTATGACAAATAAGGTTTAGATGTCATACAATCTTACACATTAATCTTGTTGATTATTGTGTTGATGCATGCTTAGATAAACTTGCATGCTTATATCTATATGTCTTACACATCTATGTATATATTTTCTCACACTAGAATATCTTTCTTCGCGTCCTGGTCACTAATCTAAATTTTCAAAAGAGTCGCAAAATGGTCTTAAATCTCTTAGAGTCTTCACTCACACACTCCTTTGATCATCGTCTCGCTTTCTTCCAAATCATCTACTCTTTCATCAAGTAAAGCTTAGATACAAACCTAACGCTCCTCCAAGTAGGTTTGACAACTTAAATATTTCATCAGAAATATTCAAGTATCTTTAACTTGCGATTGCAAACGTTAAAGGTCATATCCGAAAATCCCTATTCAAGCCTTTTAACAACATTAGTTAAAACGCTATCCATTTCTCTTCGACGACAACATTCTTTCTCTTCGACAAAAACATTATTTCTCTTTGATGAAACATTTTTTTCTCTTCGACGAAAACATTCTTTCTTTTCAACGAAAACATTCTTTCTCTTCGATGAAACATTCTTTCTCTTCGACGAAAACACTCTCTGTCTTTCGATCACACCTCTTTCTTCTCATTCAACCACTCCTCTTCATCCATAGAGATGGCTAATCTCTTTCCTCTACTATTTCTGCTACCACCTTTAATACAACCGAATACCTCGTCGTGTGATTATTCTATGAACATTCGCAATGCTCGAGAAGAGCTACATAACTCTATGAGTGTAGTTTATCGTACGTTAACCACCATCCGTCTTGACATTGTCAAGCTCATCGCCTTCATCTTTGTTTGTTTTCTTCTTTATTATTATTATTATTATTATTATTATTATTATTTTTGCGTACAATTCGGGACAATGTCCAAAAGGAAACATCTCCATCGAAAAGGTTGCGTCTGAAGATAAAATCCTCCAACATTCTTTTCTTTAACCCCTCAATCGAGAATCGCTTAAATTTATCTTCGCTTGGTTTGAGGAAGATGCAACACATTCCAAAATCGTTCTCGTCTTTTGTTCTAGTTTGAATCTAGCCGTGTTCCATTCCATGTCCGTGACAACTTAACTACTTTATCCGAATACTATACGTATATTTAATTTAGCGAAAATGCAAATTATAATTCACTCTTCAAAAAAAAAAAAATAAAACAATCGATTCCAAAACACCTTTGCTGGTGGCGGTCCCCATAAACCAGGCGGCCCCCTGATTAAAACAGGCGGCCCCCATATATATATGGAACCGCCGTAGCAGGATTGTGATATCTTTCATTTCCTTCTCTAATCATAAACGAACCAACACCGGTTGCTCTCTTCTTCTTCATCTTTTAATGAGTTAACGTGGACTCCAAGAACTAAACCTATACCCAATATCTCTCTAAGATCATGGTCATCTTCATACAACACTCCTAACATCGTTGCGGTTTTCAAGAGTCAAGTGATATTTCATAATGAATGCCATCTCATTATCAAACACATTCCTTACAACGATAGACTTACTATCCATCACTTCACAACATAAATCCCCTCACATCCAAACCTTAGGTCCCTAACATCTCGCATACGCTTGTCTCAAATTCTTAGACAGATTCTTCTCACATCCTAAAACTTTCTTTCTCTCTCTAGTATTCTTTCACATCTGATAGTCTTTCTTACTTCTAAGTTTCTTCGAAACTTCGAAATGTCCTTTTCACTTCTATAAGTCTCCTCATCTCTAACGTTTCTTCTCACTTCTAAACGTTTCTTCTCTCTTCTAATAGTCTTGTTACTATTAGAATCTTCCTATATCCCTTGACAACTTAAATGTTTCATCTGAAATATTTAAGTAATTTGCGAAATGCAAATGTCACTCATTCGCAAAACTCTTAATTTTCTAGAAAGTGAAGAACATAAAGTAGATATTCTATCTTCAAGTGTTATTGAGTTGCCACAATGTTGAGTCTCTCATTATTCTTCCACCTTGAAAGAACCACTACCTCATTTCACATCCCACCTTTATTCCTCAACATTGTCAACCAACAAAACACCAAACAAACCTTTAAATTCCCAATCATCCACCTTTGTCTCGATAGGATCACATGCACATCAATTGTTAGTGCAAATGATATCAATCCTTATAACTACACCCTTCGCAACAGGCTCCTTCTTAGTCTCTTGCTCATATCTTCCCTACTTCTCGGCTCTATGGAATCTCTTTTTCATTCTCATCCAAGAGCATATCATCTCCATTCTCGTCCTATCTATTTTTTAATCATTTTAAAGTATATATTTTGTCATATTTTGCCAAGATATTAAATGTCATTTGTCTACTTTTAAAAAGTTATACTCATAATATTTTTGTGTTAATCAATAAATGAATCCCATTCTCGTTTATTAAAAGTCGGTCTAATCTCTGTCCTTAAACATATGTCTTGAGTCTTTTAATTATATCATTAAATTGTGATTTTAAACAATGATATCAATGTGTCTAGCTTCAAACTTTCTTTTAAAGTGCATACTTTATAATAAAACGCTAGAAGTCCAATGTCTATTTCCTCCCCGCTAAATGTATTGCTATATGTATATTGTGCAATTGTCTACTAATTTGTTTTTAGGCACAACAATATCTTGATTCTTGGATCCCCAAACAAGGTGAGCAATACACCAAGGGTGACAACTTGCAAAGCGCTCGACTCAATTTAAATTCGCAGTTATCGAACTTCTTGACATCGATGGTAAATATTATTTGATCATGGATCGTTATAGTCAATATACTAGGAATGATATTATCATCGGGGACCAATGATCAAGGGGAGTTAGGAGATATGTGGGTAAATAGCAAGAAGTTGGTTAAACTATGATATAAAAGACTTCACTAGGATGATGCAAGCTCACTTTTATTGAAGATAGGATTGGAGATTGTCAAATACAATGAAGGTTCCATTTCGAAACTATTACCAAATACTTCACCTGCTTCCACTTCAAAATCACCCCTCACCATTTAAAGGTCCTCTTCTCATAACATTCAACTTATATACTTTAAGAATCAACCTTCTTTTCAAGCCTTATCCTCATCTATCATGACCTCCTCTAAATTATCCAAACATATACGTCTCAACGCTACACATAACTTCTTCTTATACCTCCAACCTATATAATTGGCGCACCTACCATTTCCTCATTCCTTCACTAACCAACTCAACTACCTACCTTCTCCCTTGCCTACCTCTCATCTCTCATGAATTTCTAAACTTCCAAGAAACAACAACACCCTTCCACCTTTTAATTTTCATATCTTCTCCTCAATCCTATATACTCAAAGCACCTATCTTCTTCTCATTCCTCTAACGCATATACCAGAGCACATACCATCTTCTCATATCTTCGTCTCATATTCACATAATACCCTTTTGCTTCGACAAAAGGGGGAGAAGGGAGTGTAAACGAGTAACTTTTAAACTTTACTATATGTTATAGTTTACATAGTTTGTCATCATCAAAAAGGGGGAGATTGTTAGTGCAAATATTACGATATTTAATCTATACGATCTCTTTATGTTTTGGTGATGACAAACATGACTTTGTAATACGTAACGTAAAGTGGCGCAAGTTACCTCTATCACAAACTATCAATGCATACTTGCATCTATATCTCTCGACGTCTCAAGTCTACATCAACACCGACATTTGTTTTCACTCGACGTAAATCACATAAGGTATGGATAAACAAATCATTAAACTTAATTAGTGATCAAGAAAATATCCATTATATTTTTATAAAAATACACAAAATAGTTTTAATTAAATAAAAATAAGTTTTATTTAAAAACATAAAGTTTGAAATTCAAATTTTCCCCCCAAAACTGCTGCCAGCTAAGTCAGATAAACCTTTCCCACAAAAAGATAAAAATCGGAGCGTCAGTCTAGGGGTGGCCCCCTTAGGGCCTAGGCGCCCCCCTATATATAAGGACCAGCCGGGACCTCCAGCCCCAGCTGACCGTTGAAATCCTTTGCTATAAATCACTTGGATCCCACCCCTTGCGGATAAATAAACCCTCTTTGCACAATTTTTCAAATTCCTTTCTCTCTCTAAAATCCCCTTTCTCTCTCTAAATATCTTGATCACTAACATAGTTAAAACTTATTTAAATGTATACCAATCTTCTATCCTTTCCTCTTCCTTCCATGTGCAAGAGAAGAACTACGGTTCATCTTCAAGATCTAAAGTTTATGTAGTCTAGTTAGTCCATTTGTAACATTTGTTACATATTGATCGAGTCCATGTCTTCCAATCTTATTAGTGTGTACATCCAAAGATATATAATTTATGGGTTGATCGAGTTGGGTTAGTATTTTGGCCTTAAAATACATTGGTGAAGTGGTAGATTGTTCTTTTCTAGCTAGAATTAGAACCTCGTCATCCTAGCTTAGTTTCAGAACAATAATTAAGCGACGTCGGTTTAGGTTTAGCCATAAAACACAAGTTTGTTATGTTTGGTCATAAAACATAACTGTTTGGTTAGACCCAAGAATAACTCGACAACTAGTTTATGACGGAAAAATGTAAGCTTGGTATATAAGTTTTTCTCGCCAAAAGGGGCTTGTTGATTAGTGAAGTAACTCTTGAGTTGGATCTTACTCGGTGAGTGGGTAGTCCGAAAGAGGAGCTTTGTGACCGAACCACTATAAATCACCATGTCCAGTTTGCACTTTGTTTTACCTTTCGCTTTACATATTTATTTACATTTACCGCTTTACTTTTATACTTGCATTGTGTTCATAATTGTGTGATTGGTTGTGTATATCTTTTGAGGTTAAGGTTGTGTATCTCTTTGTGCTAAATACTGTGAGTATGATTATATTGTTAGAATACGTGTTAGCTATAATTAACCAATTATCAAAACTTCTCATATTGCGTCAAACTTGATTGGTGATTTGATACAAAAGATCTAGTCTAAAAACCTTCTAAGGTGTCCCATATTCAGCGTCCCCACTGATATACTTTGGCGCCCCATATATATATGGGACTGCCCAGTAGAAGATGAATGTAATCTCAATCAACCACCAATCAATCAAGTTTTACCTTACCAACCTCCAACAAATAGTGTTTTGAAAACAGATTTTGAAAACTACGTCAAGGCAAACGATGCGGTGTTGAAGAATGTTCAAAATCAAGGTCAAAATTTGCAGAATCAAATGGCTAATGTTACAAGTTTGTTGACAAGTCTTTGTGATAATTTCAAAAATTCAGCCTCTACTTCAAATTCAGGAACTCTTCCAAGTCAAACCGTAACTAACCCTCGTCAGCAAATTAATGCTATCACCACAAGGAGCGGTAAGACTTTGGAAGAACCTTCGATTCCTCTTGTTCCTTCACCCGATGTTTCAAAACCTCAAAAAGAACCTGAACAAAACCCGGAGACGTCAACGGAAAAAGTGCAAAATCCAAATTTGGAAAATACCGCACATGTCCCATCTCCGGGGGAAGAAGATTCCATTTTCATGGAAATTCCAAAACCAAAAGCAAAGAAAACCGTTAATCTTGATCCTAATCCTAATTCGTATCCATCTAAACTTCCATATCCCGAGAGGATGAAAGTTAGAGAACACGATAAACCAAGTGCTCAACATAGCCGGTTCTTGAAAATGTTCAAACAACTTCGTTTAGAGATTGGATTGAAAGATGCTCTTGTCGAAATGCCAAAGTTTAACAAATGGTTAAGCTCGTTGCTAAGAAACAAAGAGAAGCTTGAGGAGATCGCTATCACAACTGTGAATGCTGAATGTTCCGCTATCATCATGAACAAAGTTCCCGAGAAACTCGAAGATCCGGGAAAATTTCTTATCCCATGTGCTTTACAAGAACTCAAAAGGACTAGTGCTTTAGCCGATTCAGGAGCTAGCATTAATCTTTTACCTCATTCTATCTACAAGAAACTTGAGCTTGAAGCTTTGACTCCTACTCGAATGACTCTCGAGCTTGCCAATCGTTCCATTTCTCACCCGATGGGCATAGCCGAGGATGTTGTAGTTAGAGTCGATGGTTTCACTTTTCTTGCGGATTTTGTGGTTGTTAATTTTGAGCCCGACCCAAGAGTGCCTATTATTCTAGGAAGACCCTTCCTTCGAACCGCAAAAGCTCTCATTGATTTGTACGAGGAAAAATTGACTTTAAGAGTAGGAAAAGATGAACTTGTTTACTATGCCGATAAATCTGAGAAAAACAAGGAAAAGAATTTTGTTCATGCCATTTCTGTTATCGATTTCTCAAAAGATGATCCGTTCAGTGGCAGTACCACTACTCATTCTGATGATCCTTCTCCTAGTTCTTCTCCGGTGAAGACTAGTGATAATTTTGAGAAGTTCGCCGATGAACTTGCTCTTCTTGATTCGTTACCACCAGGTAATGATGATTCAACTCTTAAGAAGGACTTGCATGAAGAGAATTTTCAAGAAAATACCAACGTTTCCGATGAGCCAGTTTTACTCAACACTCCTTTATCCGATAAGGTTGAGTGTTTTGCTCCTGAAGACAATAATGAGGAGATCGATGATTTTCTAGCTATGGAAGTGTCTTCTAACTTAGAGGAAGGATATTTCGATTCAGAAGGAGACATAGCTTTTCTTGATAATCTACTTAGTGATGATGATTCCCATAATCTCGCTTCCAAAGTGACTTCCGATCATGAGCCAGAGCAGAATGAATCTTCAATTACTTTTTCTCCAAGGAGTGATCCTCTTCACCATGAGTTCGCCGGTGAACCTTTAACACTTCCTGCGAGGAATGACCGTGAATTTGAGGAATATCTTAGTCTTATGACAGTGCTTAATGAAATTTCAACTTCCCAGGGAAATGTTCATCAAAATTCAGTTATCGAGTCTCTTCCCATATCTCCTATCCCCGTTGAAGATAGTGAGCCCACTCAAGAAGAGATTGATATTCTCCTTGTTCCAGATAATTTAATTCCGCCTGGTGTTGAGGATGCTGATTCCGAAGATGAAGTTAATGAGTCACCTAACCTTGATCACCAAGATGATCCGTCAATTCCTCGACCTCCACCGGAACCTCCGGATATTAAGAAATGTTTTGAACCCAAAGCGGGTATTTTGATAATCAAAGAGTTTAAGGGTGTTTCTAAATCTCATGATTTTATGACCAGTATTTTACCCACCCTTCCCACCCTTGTTTCAGATTTACCCTTCATTTCCTCATTTGTCTCCTTCGAGAATGAAGACACCATTTTTGACCCCGGCATCGTCACATTTCTAGAGCCGGTGGCATTTTTAAAGACAGTTTCTTGTTCTAAGTATTGCTCTCCCTAAGGACAACTAAATTCAGGGATCGAGTCGAGCTTGCGACTCGGTGATAAAAAACAAGCCGCTTCGTGGGAGTTCACCCCATGCTTATCATATTCTTTTCTTTTTTATTTCTATTTTCTACCTCTATGTGTTGTGATGTTTGATGGGCCCATCCTCTTCGTTTCATCATTGTTTTTTTGTTGTGTGTGAGTTTGGTCAGGATAACCAACATTTTCAAGAATCCTCTCGTGTTCGATGCCCTAATTCAGGGCACTCGAGATTTCTCATCCTTTATGTGTATTTAGTTTGGGAGATCATATACCTTTCATTCTTATCGATTAACGAATTATCTTTGCATACATAATAAACGGTTCTTTAGATTTAACGTAGGAATCCTCGACTTTAAACATTGAGGACAATGTTTCATTTTAGTTTGGGGAATTTGGGAATCTATCGATTTGATGTTACCTGCTTATTGTTTTGTTCTCACGTACCCGTTTTCCCACAAAAAATGCAAAAATGTTTAAATTTTTAATCTAATAAATATAAAATAAATTAATAATAAAAAATAATAAAAAATGTTAGACAAAAATGTAGGTTCTCCGATGGTAAGAATAATAAGTAATTTTTGACAGATGTCGAAAGTGTTGAGTTCTTGCTTTTATCTCCCTTTAAAATTATGATGATCGTTTGTGTAGTCTCATGTAGGACTTTAAACTTGCTAGACTTGGAAATCATTAGTAAAAGAATAATTGTGGCTAATCTCAAGTAGATTTTAATATGCCAAGTCTGGATTTTATAAGGCTAAGTATTTGCAAATCTTTTTGTGGAAAGAACGAAGAAATGATAGTGTATTTATTAAGTCATGACATTAAACTGTAGAATAGTTGGATTTCTTTCAAGCTATATGTGTTTAAATTGGGCTTTTTCTCCATTGTTAGTTTGTTTCACCTCCTATATATAAATGTTTAATAAATTAGAGTTGTATGTTTTTTGGTTAATAATTTGCTATTAGAAGTTGTCTTTAGTTCACTTTGTGATTAGGATGAGTTACCATCTAGGATTACTCCAATTTGGCTTAAAACTACCAAAATAATAAATAAAATAAGTATTCTCTGCAGATTATTCATTCGTGTCGGAGGCGTGGGCCGATGTTGGAGTTTTCATATAAGTAGAGTCCGGTGTCATAATATGTAGAATATAACTCTTGTCGACTCACTTTCGATGTGGTTCGAGATTAAATGGCACCGGTTTTACTTTTAATCGAAGTCGAAATATGTTTGCTATACATGTGTCAGGAGGCGTGGCCGATTGTTGTGCCTTTCACACTATAGGACTGAGGTTTAATAATGTTGCTTAATTTTGTTTGTTTTGGGCCTTAAGAGCCTAGCGTTATTATGGTGGGTTGCAAATGAGATTGGTTCATTCTTGTCTTAAAGTAGCTTTTAGGGTATATGAATGAATGTGTGCCTTCTGCTTAAGTAGCCTAATAAAAAGCCAAATTTTGGTGCCTCGAGGTGGATTTATTCTCGATTGGCATTTGATTCTTTTTGAGGAAGGGCTAGGAGCTAATTATTGCAGTTATTTACATTACACTTTATTTTCTGATATTAATAAGTATCGAAACATAAAGTCTTAAAGAGCCTTAGGGTATATGGACTTAAGTAAAATAATAGATACAAAAGTAGGATTTGCCGGGAGGAAAAGTAAGAACACAAATTATTATTATGAATAGATGTTAGTGTAATGACTTGTAATTAACAGATGATCTTGTTTTTAAGTTCAGAATGAAAAGTGAAAAATCGGGGTTTGATGAAGTTATCTTATAGTCGCTTAAATGTGATTTTTGTTCTATGTTCATAAAAGTTTCCATGTTGGTTATGAAAAAAATTGCATTATGTCCAACACTAATAAATTGTAGTTAAGGTTAGTTAATAATCAAAAACATCATTAAAGAATATGGGATAGTCAGGGTGTTGTTTTATAACTTGTGATCTCTTTATCTCTCTCAACAACTCTTTGAAGGTTTAGTTTGGGGAATTTTTGAGGTATCTTTGGTTTATAGGTATGTAATATTGCGTGAGGACACCACAATGTTTTAGTTTGGGGAATTTTGATAGTTGTTAAACTTATTACATATCAATTTATTGCATAAAAAGGCCCAATTATCCAAAAAGGATCAAAAAATGGCAAAAAAATGTTGCTTGTATCTGAGTTAGGTTCTTGCAGGTATGGATATGTCAAATATCGCCAGAAAACAGTCAAAAACGGACACGAGAACGGATGAGTCAAAGCCGAAGCCAGAGAGATCATGCCTCAGCCTTCCACAGTCAACTACAAGCAGAACCACTTTTATAAAACCACAAGGCTGAATTTTGTAAATTGTGAAATGTTATTTATAATTTAAATATGGGAAAATCAGATCCAAGGGCTGGAATAGCAATTTACCCAAAGTTATTATAACCTGAAAAAAGTCTTAACCAAAACCACAAGGGCCATTGTGTAATCACTCTCATAGATTACAAAAAGGGCGGGGTAATGGGGGGGGGGGGGGGGGGGGGGGGGGGGGGGGGGGGGGGGGGGGGGGGGGGGGGGGGGGGGGGGGGGGGGGGGGGGGGGGGGGGTGGGGGGGGGGGGGCGGGGGGGGGGGGGGGGGGTGGGGGGGGACCGGTGTCAAATAAACACGTGACCCACCTTTCACCAATATAAGCTTTCCCCTAACCCCAATTACCCAATTATAACTCCAACCCTAACCCGACCAGACCCTACCCAACAAGGTTTATCTTATAACCCTCATTTAAAATGATGTTCCTCATTTTACCCCAAATGAGGATTGAACATCACACACACCGAAAAACACTCACTCAAGAACACCATTAAACCCTAGTTGATAATTCACTCACCCCCATCTAAATTATCCATGGGGTAAAAACCTCCTCTGACATCCCTTAAACCCATCTGTCAGTATCAATTAATCCCCCAACCAATCCACCCTGGCAAATGGAGATGAAATGATTGGGTGATGTGTCGTGTGGAGTGTTTACACTCAACATAATAAACACTTCACTTGGCCACGTCAATGTTACCGGTTTATACACATTTTTAATCCCACGGCCTATATGCAAGATCAAGGAGAGAGAAAGATTGAAGGGTCAAGATGAAGAGGATAGAAGGATCTAGATGAAGGCAAGAGCTCAAGGCTTCGGGT
Organism: Tanacetum coccineum; assembly: GCA_026074375.1. NCBI lineage: Eukaryota > Viridiplantae > Streptophyta > Magnoliopsida > Asterales > Asteraceae > Tanacetum > Tanacetum coccineum. Next base: position 111,739 of record BQNB010002707.1, read on the forward strand.
ATAAAAGCCCCCTCATTCCAGCAGTCATTGGGGGGGGTCAATTTTTAGTAGTTTAATTTTTAGGTTTAATCTTTTCGATTCAGTTTTTAGTAGTTTCTTCAAATGTAATTTCAATTTTATGTTATGTAATTTCATTTCGAGATTGTAAGATACTTGCTTCAGTTTCAATAAAATTATTGTTTCATAAAAATCTTTGTGTTCTTTTAAATCGTATTGAAAAATATTTGTATTTGTGTTTAATTGTGTTCATTCGATCAAGGCTTGATACCATCCTGGAATTGGATGGCTGCTATGGTATCAAGAGGGTTTAGAGCTATTGGTCAGCTTATAGGGTTAGTATAGGTTGTGATTTTGATATAAGGGCTTATGTGAATAAGCCATAAGCCCCACTCAGCTTATTGTTGTTTCCTGTTTAGCTGGAAACAAAGGTACTCTTTATTTTCTTTAAGCTTCAATAAGTTTTATTTTTGTCTATTTAATTCTGTTTTCTTAATAAAGCTTTTGAATCTGTTAATTGTTAGTTGATAAGCAGTTTAGATAAGCTGCATTGAGTAAGCAGCTTTTAGTTTAATAAGTTAAATCTATCTTGTGGTTTTGAGGTATTTGTTTAATCAGTTTAGGTTATAGTTTGAATGTTAATAAGCTGCTGAAGCTTATTAGTTTTCATATGCTCATATTGCTTATTAAAATAAGTTAGTAGTTAAGTTTTTTATAAAAGTTGTCTTAAAAAAGTTAGTTAATAAGCTTTTTAAATCAATATGGATGCTGGTTGTTGGTTGTTAGATGCTTCAGGGACCTGTTCTGCACTTTTTCATAATTTCAGTTAGTTTAAAAGTTACACAGTTAGTCCTTGTTAAATGCATAATTAGTCCTTAGTTAAGTACATCATTTCAGATGAGTTCAATGGGAGAGCTCACTTTCTTTCTTGGATTACAAGTCAAACAGAAAGCAGATGGTATCTTTATTAGTCAGGATAAGTATGTTGCAGAAATCCTGAAGAAGTTTGACTTTGCAAATGTTAAGACTGCTAGTACACCAATTGAGACTCAGAAGCCTTTAGTCAAGGATGAGGAAGCCAGTGATGTGGATGTCCATCTCTATAGGTCCATGATTGGCTCTTTAATGTACTTGACTGCTTCTAGGCCTGATATTATGTTTGCAGTCTGTGCTTGTTCTAGGTTTCAGGTCACTCCAAAGTCCTCCCATCTAAGTGCTGTCAAGAGAATTTTTAGGTATCTAAAGGGCAAACCCAAACTGGGTCTTTGGTATCCTAGAGTGTCTTCATTTGACCTGGAATCCTACTCAGATAGTGACTATGCTGGAGCAAATCTTGACAGGAAATCCACAACAGGAGGTTGTCAATTTCTTGGCAGGAGACTCATTTCTTGGCAATGCAAAAAGCAGACCATTGTGGCTACTTCTACTACAGAAGCAGAATATGTTGCTGCTGCAAGCTGCTGTGGGCAAGTTTTGTGGATTCAAAATCAAATGTTAGACTATGGGTTCAACTTCATGAACACAAAGATCTACATTGATAATGAAAGCACCATTTGCATTGTAAAGAATCCAGTATATCATTCCAAAACAAAGCACATTGCTATTAGGCACCACTTCATAAGAGATGCTTATGAAAAGAAACTAATTCAGGTGCTTAAAATCCACACTGATGACAATGTAGCTGATCTACTAACCAAGGCATTTGATGTTAGCAGGTTTCAGTTCTTGGTTGTTACTATTGGGATGATAAATCCATAAGCTGCATTGGTTAAAGGGAGGCAATATGATGTGTTGTATAGTTTGTATGAAGAAACATGTTAACCATAGGTGATGCATTTCTAGAAGTTTGATAGAATTTAAAGAGTCATTGAGAAGCGTTACTGATGGTACTAAAGCACTCCTGATACCTACATTGTTCATTCTTTGGTTGGACAAAGTTAGTACCGACAGTGCAAAGTTAGTACCGCTGGGCAAAGTTTGTACCGCTATAGAGACGTTGAAGAAAAATACCGCCAAGGGTACAAAGTGTAAATTGAAACGGTTTCCTTGAAATTAGGTCTCCTAAACCTATATAAACCCATCTCAATTGCGCAGTTCCTTACGCAATCTCTCTAAACTACATTCGTATATACAAGCCCTAATATCTTTCTTAACGACGATATCTCTTTCAACTACAATGGTTGTTCTTGATTCATGTCCTAAGCACAACATGGTCGCGTATCTGGAGAAGTCTGAAGGGAATGCCGAGTTTCACGAAATCATTGATTTTCTTAAGCGCAGTTCCATTCATCATGCTCTCACTGTAAGTCCTGTTGTTTCTACTACATTTGTTGAACAGTTTTGGACGTCTGTTAAGTCCAAAATAATCAACAATGTTAGGCACATTACTGCCAAAGCAACTGGCAAGTCTGTGTCAATCTCTGAGGCATCAATAAGAAGTGATCTTCTTTTTGATGATGCTGATGGGATAGACTCATTACCTAATCAGGCTATATTTGATGCTATACAGCTTATGGGATATGAAGGGGATTTAACAGTGTTAACATTTAATAAAGCTTTGTTTTCACCCCAATGGAGGTTTTTATTTCATACAATGAATCATTGTCTTAGTTCAAAAAGCACCTCTTGGGATCAAATTCCTACTAATATTGCCACTGCTGTCATTTGCTTAACATCTAATCAGAAGTATAATTTTTCTAAATTAATCTTTGATGGTATGCTTAGACATTTAGATGCTAAGAAAAAGTTTGTAATGTACCCATGTTTTATTTCTATCTTTTTAGATAAACATCTAGCTAATGTACCTGTACCTTTAGATCATTTTCCTGTAAATACTTTAACTAGTAAAGTCTTTTCTTTCATGCTTAAAAAGGGTAAACATTTCTCATGGAAAGTCACCCCTTTATTTGCTGCTATGTTGGTACAACCAACTGAGGATGAGGGTGCTCCTTGAGAAAGACCATCTGAAGCACAACCTACACCTTCTCCTGCTCATACTAGTGAAGTACCTATTGAGCCACAGACTGAATCATCTCCTGCTCACACTAGTGAAGTACCTATTGAGCAACAGACTGACCCATCCCCTAGACCTTCACCTTCTACTATCATTCCTGATTCTATTCCAGAAAGTTCTGGTGGGAATCTTGGAGGTCATTCATCTAGTAATAAATCTGTTTCAGGGAATGAGGGTGAACTGACACTCCAAAGTGTCTATGATCTTTGTCTCTCTTTATGTACACAGGTTTCAGATCAAGCCAAGGAAATACAACACTTGAAGGCTCAGATCAAAAGGCTCAAGAAGCAAGCCTATAAACCTATCCTCAAGCTCCCAAAGCATGGCTGAAAAGTGTCTCATTGAATGCAATGATTCCCAAGAAAGAGCTCTATCAAGAAACATAGGGTGCACAAGAGTCTGTATCAAATACAGGGAGGAAGTTTGTAAAGGTGATTCATCAGTTCAAAGAGATCCACTGTTTGATGAATTCTTGCGATACAGTTAATTACATGGACAAGAGAATGCTCAGGATGAAGGGAGGACAAGGGATATAGTGGATGAAGACAAGGAGATTGGGGAGAATATACTTAGTACTGAAGGGGGGGATGTATACTGTATTGACTGACAAGGAAGGAGTTAGTACTGACATGAGAAAGTTCGTACTGACAGACCAATTGTTAGTACAGACAGATCCAAGTTAGACTGAAAGCATAATGAGTACTAGAAGCACATTGAAGGTTTGAAAGAGAGAACTTTGAAGGTACTGAAGAACACATTGAAGGTACTGAAGAGAACTTTGAAGGTACTGAAGAGCACCTTGAAGGTACTGAAGAGAACTTTGAAGGTACTGAAGAGCACATTGAAGGTACTGAAGAGCAAGTTGAAAGTACTGATGGGCATAAGAAAGGTACTGAAGAAGAAATTGCTACTCAAGTCACTTAAACATCCACTCAAGCACCTACTTCTACAATATTTGGAGATGATGAAACAATAACTAAGGTTCTTCTCAACATGAGTCAAGCCAAAGCAGTTTCTAAAGAAAAGAAGAAAGGTGTAGAGTTGAAGGATGTTGAAGAAACTGATAAACCTAGGCCGTACCTCTTCAAGATCACTTCCTTCACATTAATCCGCTCTTCAAGATGATCTAAAAATGACAAAGGAAAGAGAAGTAATTGAAGTGGAGGTATGAATTGAAGTGAATCTGATGGTATACCTGAAGCTGAGAAAAAGTTTAAACAGCTTGAAAGTGATGAAGAGATGGCTAGGAAAATACAAGAAGAGTGGGAAGGTGAAGAGGAAAGAAATAGAATAGCTGAAGAAAAAGCTGCCAATGAAGCTCTTATAAGAAACTTTGATGATATAAAGGCAAGGATTGAGGCAGATAGACTTCTTGCTGAGAAGCTACGCAGAACAAGGAACAGAGAGCAATTTACTATAAAGAAAGAGCAAAGTTCCTTTCATGACACAATTGCTGTCAAAGAGATTCCTTGCTCGCAACAAAGATATATAGCTGATCGGAACAGAACCCAACCAAGAATCTATTAAGACAATCAAATGATGACCTACTTGAAGCATGTAGGAAATTCAAAACATGCTGATTGAAATCAGATCGTTTGAGGAGTACAAGCTTTGTATGAGAAGATTAGAGGTCAGATGAAGATTTTTATCTCTATTGGTATGTGAAGATGTAAGGGAATGATACAAAATGATGAATGAGAAAGGAGTTGTTTCTCTAAGGATGAAGTGCTCAAGGAGGAAAGTAAAGAAGAAGTTCAGAAGGAAAGTAAAGAAGAAGTTCAGAAGGAGAGTAAAGAAGAAGAGGGAGTAAACTAGGGGGGTGGGGGATCTAAATGAGAAGAAAACTTGGTACTAGGAAAGATGAAGTCGACGGAAAAGAAGATATATTCAAAACACTTCTGAAGATGATAGTGACAAGAGTGACTGAGGCTGAGATTACACTTGAACTATAGTTTCCAGATGAAGAAAGAAGTAGATTATGAAATACTTGACAGAAAAAAATCCTATCAATGAATGGAGACATAGTGTCTTGGAACTAAACCACAGGTAATAAAGATGAACAATGTTGAAGAGATTAATCAAAATGTGGTGATTAGAAGTAATGGACAAAAGAGATATTTTAGTACTTTGATGAGAGTATTGTCCATATTTGATAGAGAGGATTTGAATGCTGTGTATCAACTGGTAATGGACAAATTTCTAGATGAGATACCTGAAGGTTTTGAAAGAGTACTTTGGGGAGATTTGATGGTTATGTTCAATCCAGATGATGAAAGTGAGTTTTGGGGTTCACAGCAAGATTGGAAGATTGTGAGTTGGAAGCTACATAGTTCTTCAGGGGTGCATACACTAGTGACTGAAACAGGATTAGTCGTTCATATGCTGGTAGAGAAGAAGTATCCTTTGAGAAAGGAAGTACTGATGCAAATGCTGAAATTGAAGTTAGAGTCTGAAGAAGACAGTACTATGCGGCATTTAGAGTTGATCAGGTTTATCAAGAAAGATTGCTTGCCAGGAGTTAGGAAAACTTGATGAAATTTTTTTTTAAGGGGGAATATTGAGAAGATTGAGAAGGGTTTGAGTCGTGGCTAACCACCACACAACAACTGGCAGTAGGCTTTGTGCTCGAGCTCGATCGGTAGATGACATGCCTTTCCGTACACGAGCTTGTATGGGGTACACCCGATGGGTGTTTTATAAGCGGTACGGAAGGCCCAAAGTGCATCATCTAGTTTATCCGACCAAGATGCACGGTTCTCGCCCACGGTCCTTTCAAGAATTCGTTTCAAGCCACGATTGGATACCTCAACTTGCCCACTTGTTTGTGGGTGATACGCGGTGGAGAGACGGTGAGTAACTCCGTATTTAAGCATGACCTTTGCAAACTGGTCATTGCAAAAATGGGTTCCGCGATCACTTATGATAGCACGAGGGGCACCGAATCGGGCGAAGAGAGATTTAAGAAATTTGCAAACAACTCGGGCGTCGTTGGTGGGGAGCGCTTTCGCTTAAACCCATTTTGACAAATAGTCGACCGCCACGAGTATGTATTTGTTCCCTCATGAAGATGGGAACGGCCCTATGAAATCAATGCCCTAGACATCAAAGATTTCGCAAACTTGGATGGAATTTTGAGGCATTTCATCACGATGCGAAATTTTTCCTTGACGCTGACAAGTGTCACATCGGGCGACCAAATCATGGGCATCTTTGTAAATCGTGGTCCAATAAAATCCTGAGTCAAAAACCTTTTTGGCAGTGTAGTTGGCACCGTAATGTCCCCCGGTGGGTCCACTATGGCAAGTTGTGAGGATGTCAACAGCTTCTTGGCCTGCAACACACCGCCAGATCATTTGATCTGCACATATTTTGAACAAATAGGGGTCGTCCCAAAAGTAGTGTTTAACATCCTTAAAAAACTTGTTCTTTTGTTGGGACGACATCCCTTTAAGAATGAAATTCCCCGCGTGGTAATTTACATAATCGGCAAACCACGGGGTACTTGAATCACCATGAGAAGTCACCATATTAAGTGTCTCGAGAAGGAATTTTTCATTTACCTCTTTTGGGTCGAGCACATTTTCATAAGGATTTTCTAATCTGGAAAGATGATCGGTCGTGAGATTCTTGGCTCCTTTTGTGTCAATTACTTTGAATGTGAACTCTTGAAGGAGGAGAACCCACCGGAGTAATCTCACCTTGGAATCCTTTTTAGCAAAGAGATATTTTAGAGCGGAGTGATCCGTATACACTATGCTTTTGTTCAAGATGAGGTAAGACCGAAATTTTTTGAAGGCATACACTACGGCTAACTTCTTTTTCCGTCGTGGTGTAATGCGATTCTGCCTCGTTCATTATTTTGCTAGCATAGTGTATATGCCTAAAATGTTTTTCATGACGTTGCCCTAAGACTGCACCTATGGCAAAGTCGCTTGCTTCGCACATAAGCTCAAAGGGTAGGTTCCAGTCTGGGGCAATCAAGATTGGAGCTTCGGTAAGTTTTTTCTTTAACATTTCAAAAGCTTGAATACATTCATTGGAGAAGATGAACGGAGTATTCTTCTCAAGAAGATGAGTCATCGGTCGGGAAATTTTGGAAAAATCCTTAATGAACCGTCGGTAGAAACCGGCATGACCGAGAAAACTCCGAACACCCTTAACGGTGGTGGGATGAGGTAACTTAGCAATCACATCAACTTTGGCTTTATCAACCTCAATCCCATTTTTGGAAATCTTATGGCCAAGGACAATGCCTTCCTTAACCATAAAATGACTCTTTTCCCAATTAAGACAAAGATTGGTGTCTTCACACCTTTGAAGCATCTTGTCTACACGAGAGAGGCAATTTTCGAATGAATTCCCAAAGACCAAAAAGTCGTCCATGAAGACTTCCATCGTTTTTTCGATCATATCATGAAAGATTATCATCATACATCTTTGGAACGTGCCCGGTGCATTGCATAAGCCGAAAGGCATGCGACGGTAGGCGAACGTTCCATAAGGACACGTGAATGTTAGCTTTTCTTGATCATGAGGGTCGATGGGAATTTAAAAGTAACCCGAGAAACCATCGAGAAAACAATAGTACTCGTTTCCCGCTAATCTCTCGAGCATTTGATCCATAAATGGTAGTGGAAAGTGGTCTTTACGGGTGGCTTCATTTAACTTTTGATAGTCAATGCATACACGCCACCCCGTAACCAATCGAGTAGGGATTAACTCGTTTTCATTATTTTCAACAACGGTAAAGCCACATTTTTTTGGTACACAATGTACGGGGCTTACCCAAGGACTATCTGAGATCGGGTAAATTAATCCGGCGTCAAGAAGTTTTTCAACCTCCTTTTTGATGACATCATGGATATTTGGATTCACCCGTCTTTGGTGTTGAACCGCCGGTTTGTAGTCCTCTTCTATAAGAATCTTGTGAGTACAAAATTCCGAGTTAATACCTTTGATGTCGGAGAGTTTCCAAGTGATGGCTCGCTTATGTGACTTCAAAACCTTTATGAGAGCGGCTTTTTCCTCGACACTTAAATCATTAGCAATTATGACGTGCAACTTGTCGTTACCTTTCAAAAATGCGTATTCGATATGAGGAGGTAAGTCCTTGAGTTCGACTTCGAGAGGTTTATCAATTGAAGATTTATGAGTTTTAGCTTCACAAACTTTAAGCTCTTTTTGAATTTCAGGCAAATAATTTCCTTGAGTGGGAGGGGGTAATGATGGATCATCATTGAGAAATGATTCAAGAAGAATAATATCCCCCTCCGGGTCATAGTAAGAGTCATCAACTTCTGGTGAAGTTGGATCATCTTCAAGAGCGAGAAAAGCATCGACTTCCTCGAGAAGAAAATCACTATCCCCGAAGGGAGTGAGAGTCGGAGAAGAGGTAGAAACGATCGGGTCATAGTAAGGCGTAGGATTGCCACTCGCGATCACATCGGAGAAACCGAGAACTTCTTGAGAATACTCCTCCCAAGCCATTTCAATGACGGCGATTCGGTTAACCGTCATATCATCGTAATTAGAGGAGTATCTCGAAGTTTGGTCAAGATTGAATGTTACGGCTTCTTTTCCGACATGAAGAGTTAATTCTCCTTCGTACACATCAATTAAAGCACGTCTGGTCTTTAAAAAGGATCTCCCGAGAATTATGGGAACTCGGAGATCTGCATCAAAGTCTACGACTACAAAGTCGGCCGGGAATTTGAACTTTCCTACTTTTAGGTAGACATCTTCGGCGATACCGATCAGTTGGGTAATCGAACGGTCTGCAAGTTCAAGAGTCATACAAGTAGGAGTGAGCTCCGGAAGAGAAAGCTTTTTCCACACAGATAATGGCATGAGATTTATGCTAGCGCCAAGATCGGCCAAGGCTAAGCACTCATCCATTCCGGGAAAATCACACGGTATGAGAAATTTGCCGGGGTCTCCAAGTTTTTTAGGTAACTTGTTGAGGATGACCGCCGAGCAATGCTCATTCAAAGGAGTTTTAGCCATTTCACTTAATTTTTCTTTGTTTTCAATTAAAGCTTTAAGAGTCAAGGCAAATTTTGGCATAAGAATCAAAGCATCCCTGAGGCTAATTTTGAAACTCAAATCTTTAAAGATTTCGTAGAATTTCTTAATTTGGTCATTAGCTTTTTCATGGCGCCTTTCATTATTACGTCTCGAAGGATATGGAATTGACGGTTTCAAGTTAGGCCTCGGAGTACTAACAGGAGTAACAACTGGTTCAGAATTTGGCAATTGAGGTTGAACTTGGACAACAGGATGTTGGACGTCTTTGGTGCTTCCGTTATTAGTAGGAGGCACCGTGTCCTTTGTCACCTCAGTTTCACGTTCCACTACTTTAGGAGGAGAAGAAGTAATAGTAGGAATCGTGGGTCCTTGATAGGCAACACCGCTTCGGGTGGTAATACCCTTCAAATCTACCTTTGGGTTAGTAATGGTATTACTAGGGAGTGTCCCTGAACCTGAAGTAGAAGCGGTATTGGAATTCACGAATTTGGAAAGCATGTCCGTTAAATTGGTCATTTGATTTTGCAAGTTTTGGTTTTGGTCTTGTATGTTTCTCATAACCGCATCATTAGCCTTGACGTAGCTTTCAAAATTGGTTTTTGTCACACCTTGTGTTTGCGGAGCCGGAGCTTGGTAAGGTGGAGCTTGGTGAACCGGGGGTTGATTAATTGAAGGTTGATAAATTTGGCCTTGGTTGTAATTACTCCCTCGGTTTTGGTTGTAACGATTTTGGTTTTGGTTTTGAACAGGAGGAAAACCGGGAGGTCTAATTTGATTAGCAATCAGGGCTCGGTAACCGGTATTTCCTTGATTAAAATTAGCTGCGGCGGCTTGAGAGACGTACTCTTGAATATTGTCACGATAAACATTGCCATCGGTGGCGGGACAATTTCGGTAAGAATGAGCACCTCCGCAAGTAACACAACTTTCCTCGACCGCTTTCGCGGGAGCTTGGGTTTGGTTTTTCTTATCGAGAAGTAAAGCTTTCACCATATCTTTAAGTTCGGCAACATCAGGAGAAATGCCGGGGGTAAAACTGTTCGAACTCACTTTGGCAACAACCGGTTTGTTATGTGAATTACGAACTTTGGATTTGCTCTCGATGATTCTTAGGCAATCAC
>BQNB010002708.1:0-28449 GCA_026074375.1 Tanacetum coccineum
GGAAGAAGAAGAGATGGAAGCTGATGAACAGTGGGACGTATGTTGTTTACTCTGAAATTACTTTAAATGGAACAATGTTTTTTTTAAACTCCTCTTTTTGAGTCGTTTTCTATATCCTTGTGTAATTGTGCTATGAATTAACACCCAATCGTTGTATATTCCGCTGCGTGAACTTTGGGGGTGTTAAAACTTCCTTACTCAAGACAACGCAGTCTCCTGGAGAAATAAGATCGGGATGCACACCTCTAAGGATGACTATCTGATAAACACTTTAAGATTTGTCTCTGCAAAAGAAGAAACTTAAATCTATAGTGCTATACTTCTTGAATCTTTGACCAGTCCTGAGATGAAGGAAACCAAAGCTTACAAGACTTACCTTGGTTTTGCTACAGGAGCTACACCTCCTAAGAAGGCGAGAAAGTTCAAGAAGCCTTCATCTCCTCAACTCTCTATTGTCCCAGTTTCACCTAAAGAACCTATGAAGAAGTCAAAGAGAGTAAAGAGACCTACAAAGAAGTCTACTAAGGCTCTAGTAGGAGTTGTTGTCATTAGAGAAACTCCTAAGATGCCATCGTCTAAAAGGAAGGAAAAGGTAGATGTTAATCGAGGCAAAGTAATTGAGTTACTCTCTGAAGTGGCATTAACTAAAGATATTCAATTTGAAGAAGTTCGAAGGAAGAGTTTGAGGGACTTTCATAAGGACTCACCCAAGTGGTTCTGGTATGGTTACAAAAACTGCTCCAGTGCTACCACAATCAAACCCTTCTATTACACTAAAGAAACTGGTGTTAACCAGGGTTCTGAAGTGACTAAAAAGAATCATCTGAAGTTGAAGCTGAATCTTAGGAAATGATAAAGATGATAGCAATAATGAACAAGACTCAAGTGGTGAAGTGATCAAGAGAATGACAATGATGATGACAAAACCCAATTAGACAATGAAAATAAGTCGAATTACGAGCATGAAACTGATGAGAATGAATCAAGTTCCGAGTCTGATCAAGAAGAAAATGAAGAAGACAAGGAAGATGATGAGAAGAAGTTAAGATGATTTTGTTTTAAAACCCACCAATGATTCTAAAATGATGAAGATGAACAAGATTCTGATAAAGCAGAAGGTGAATGAAGATGAAGAGATGATAATACTATCAAGTCAGCTATCCGATGATGTAACATAAGCGAATAACAATTAACACTGATAAAGGGTTTATTCAAAGGAGGGTATCCATGCAGAAATAACTAACTTTCACATAAATAAGGGAATGAAAAACCAAGATCTATCAATCATAGAAGAATCTCATGTGACACTTTCTACTGTTCCACAGAAGACTGAAGTCCTAGTTACCAGCTCTTCTCACTCATCTGATTTGGCATCTAAATTCTTGAATTTTTCAGATATTCCTCATACTGATGCAGAAATTATTTCTCTAATGGATTTTCACGTCCATCATGAAGTACCAAGCCAACAAACACCTACACTTCTCACAGTACATGTTCCATTTATCACTGAATCCTTACCAATATTAACCACCGTCATCCCATAATCATTACCATCCTTTACTCCTCCACTACAACAATCAATATAACACCCTGTGTTTTCAAGTCATTGACGACGTCGATAAATGTACTATTTATTTTTAGTGTTGTACGCGTTTGCTTGTGATTTCATGAATTTAAAGTAAATCGCCTAAACTAAAAAATTAGCGTCATTGTAAAACTGGCTCAAACAATAAAATGTTTACATCGAAGCAAGGGTTATATAATTATTTTGAGAATAATTTATTAACCATGTTCATTTATTTTCATCGGATACGTTAAGTGTATACCGATCCGCGATAAATGCGTTTAGGGCACTCCGAACCCAAAAAACTTTTTCTATCGCTATCAACAAATACCCACTTTTTATACCAGATACATAAATTAAATTTGCAAAATTAAATCTTGTATATCTTATATATGCCAAATTTTGGCCATGTATACAAGTGATAATAATAAAACTCTTCCAATTGTCCAAAAAGAACAACCAAACCTCTTTACTACTAACACCATACCTGTCTAATCGACTAAAGAACCACCCCTATGATCTAGACCCATCCCTAAGACCTTACTATGTTCCTTGACTAACTATTGCATACCTTTTTGACCATTGAAAGTCTTATATACATGCAAGTAACTAGCTAGTAACACATAGAGATCAAACACTTAGTAAAATTTTCACAAAACATCTCTCTTTCTCTCTTGGAAGCTACGGCACAAACACCCCCCTTTAACAAATCCATATCAATTTTTCTACAAGCTATACACTTCTATACACATCCATCCTAAGACATTCTAAGGTGTTTCCAACCATTGAATCACCATTTCCAAGTATTACTCAAGTGAAAGAAAGCTAGGGTTTTTATTAAGGAAAGCTAGGGTTTCTTTGTGCAAGCTTGGATTTTAAGGCTAAACAAGGGTTTAGCATTTGTTCATCATCATCATCATTCATCCTAAGGTCTATTTGAACTCTTTATGTTCTTATAATTTTCATTTTTATGCATGTGGTTATTCTATGTTAGCTTAAATCACCATTTAGGATTTTATCATGAAAATGAATTTCTACTTGAAAGTGACCACATGGACTAGCTTTTATATATGTTGTGTTATTTACATATATCATGTTTTAAAAATAATGATAAAATAATGTATTCAAGTTGTTTTGGGTAAACATGGATTATGGTTAATTAGGGTTTCATAGATACATAATATGTTTCTTAGTTAAAGAAATACATAAGAACTAGTTAAGATTAACTATGGCTCATATTTAATGTTTACTTGAACACTAAAAATAAAAGTTACTTGGAAGAAATACAATCACTTGTACACACTTGTTATGTATAAAAATAATTATGGAGCAAAACTAGTAAATAAAGGTTACTTAAGTAAAGTTATGGTATTTAAGTGTTATCATGGATTTGCTAACCTTGGTAACTTGGACATATGAGGACTATTATGGACAAATAAATTCTAATATATATATGATATATAACATATATGATATATAAGACTTGTGGTAAAATACAAAAGTGGTAAAGTATAAAGAAAAGGTTAAAAATGGATTCAACAAACTCAACCAAACATTCTGTCCAAAATCAGAATATTTACCTTATTTATTTTATATTTTTATAAGATAATACAAATCACTACGATTCCGAAAAGGTAAGAAACTTGTCAAACGGATTAATAACGAAAAAGTTACGTTAAAAACGAGTTATACGTTAATAAACGGAGTTGTAAAGGAATTTTTATAAAAACATTTTTATAAAAATTATAAACAGCAAGTGTTGATATTTTTAATAAATAATACACATTTTTAGGATTCCAAAATGATAAGAATCGCATTTTTCAATTATATACGAACGAGTTAATGAATTTCGCAGGTTTAAGACAATTAAATACTTTTATAAAAACTATTTTATAAAAGTTACTATTCATGACGAGAAAGTTATATTTTGTAAACCTTATAAATTATAGAACTTATCAAACGAGAACGTCCTCGAAAGAATCACTAAAAACGGAGCTATAACAAATAAAATACAACATTTACGAGTTTTACGACAACAAATACGAATTACATGGAAATCATGTCTGATGTGAACAGTAAAAGTTACTGTTCATCAGGGACAAATTATGAAATGTCAAAAAGCGATAACCCGTCTTAAATATGAAAAGATGGGCATAAAACGCAAGAATCGGGTTTAAAACGCGAAAAGTTACGCCAGTTTTGCTAAAACGGTAAAAATAAACGTTTAACTTATTAAAACACAATTTTACCAAAACCATTAGTTGGTGATTGATGCTATATAGAATATTATGTGTTATACAAAGTACAATATAACTAGGGAGTTTCATAATGAGGCCTCTTCGGATGGCGTATCGACAGTTTTGGATTTACGATTACAGTGTCCTAACTCCTCGTACGTTCATGTCCATGACCTCTTTTAATTATGATAAAGCCTAACGATATTACGATGTTGCACCATAGATTATATTCAATGTTAATTGATTAAAGTACTTGGGTACTTAACGACCTTAATTTAATTAGGTTGCATTCGATCAATTCGCAGTGGCGCGTTATTTTGTGATATACTTGGCATTATCTCACTCAAGGTGAGTTCATAGCCCTACGTTTTACATGCTTTTGTTTTACAAAGTTTTTGGGGTGATAAACAATGCAATGTTTTTTCAACTGGACACAAGTGGCTTAAGTTTCACATTATATTACATGTTGCCTAAGTAGCGATAACCCATCTGAGCCCATTAATCCATGAACTGTTAATTACGAGCGCGAATGTTATAAATAGATCTATTGGGTTTGACAACCCCGTTCGGGTGATTAGCTATCACTAGGGAAACGAACGTATACCATGTCGAATAAAGGATGTTGCGGGTTAGAACATCACCACGGGCAAAGTAGGCCATTAATTTGGCATCCATACACGTCAAGCTATCATGTCCATGAGCTTGGAGCAACGTAATTATATTTATATATGTCGCATTTGTTGCATTATCAGCACACTTGGGAAATCTTGTAGTCCTACAATATAATGATTTATCCAAGCCTATGAATTCACCAACATTATTGTTGACGTTTTAAAGCAATGTTTTTCAGGGGATCAGTAAGCAAGAGGTACAAGGGATACATTGGTGGTTTTGCATTTTGATGCCATGCATTAAAGATTTTGTCGCATTTCATTTTGTTATCTGTTATGGGCTGAAAATCTTAGTTTTTTGATAGAGTGAAACAAGTTGAGCTTCGAGCTTAGTTACAATTACTTTGTTAAATCCAATGTAGTCGTTTTTCAAAATAGTTACACCTCCTAAGAAGGCATGAAGGTTCAAGAAGCATGCTTCTCTTAAACTCTCTACTGTCCCAGTTTCACCTGAAGAACCCACAAGGAAGTCAAAAAGAGTTAAGAGACTTACCAAGAAGTCTACTAATGTACCAACAACAAGTGTTGTCATTAGAGATACTCCTGTAATGTCACTGTCTAAGAAAAAGGAAAAGATGAATGTTGAGAAACGCAAAGGAATTGATTTGCTCTCTGAAGTGGCATTAACTAAAGAATCTTAGTATGAAGAAGTTCAAAAGAAGAGTTTGAGGGACTTTCACAAGACTCATCCAAGTGGTTCTGGTACTATTACCAAAACTACTCCAAGTCCTGCAAAAATCAAACCTTCTGTTAAAAATGAAGGAACTGGTGTTAAACCAGGGGTTCCTGATGTGACTGAAAAAGAATCAACTGAAAGTGAAGCTGAATCTTAGGAAAGGATGAAGATGAAAACAATAATGAACATGACTCTAGAAGTGAAGGAAGTTATCAAGAAAGAGACAGTGGTGATGACAAGGCCCAATCTGAGAGTGAAAAAGGGTAGGATTCCGAGCATCAAACGGATGAGAATGAATCGGGTTTCGAATCTGATCAAGAAGAAAATGAAGAAGATGTTGAAGATGATGAAGAGGAAAAGGATGACGAACTTGTTAAAACCCCATCCAACTCTATTGATGATGAAGAAGAAACCAATGTTGAAGATAAAGCTGAAAGTGATGATGATAAAGGAATGGATTATACTACCAATCAGTTCGACGATGATGAGAATGTAAGGCTGAATGAACCAGTTGATACTGAGAAAGGTTTATTCAAAAGAAGGGTACCGATGTTGAAATGATTAACGTCCAGTAAGGGAATGAAAATCCGAAGATCTCTCAAGTCATAGAAGATGCTCATGTGACACTTTCTACTATTCCACAGAAGACTGAAGTTCCAGTTACCAGCTCTTCTCACTCATCCGACTTGGCATCTAAATTCCTAAATTTCTCAGATATTCCTCATACAGATGCATAAATCGTTTCTCCAATGGATGTTCATGTCCATCATAAGGTACCAAGCAATCAAACACCTACACTTCTCACAATACATGTTCCGGTTATCACTGAATCTTCACCTATATTCACCACCGTCATACCATAATCAGTACCATCCTTTACTCCTCCACCGCAACAATCAACACCAACTCCACCACCAATAACTGAAGCAACAAATCCTCCATCTACACTACCAAATTTCGCATCAGTCTTCCGATTCGACAACAGAGTCACAACATTGGAAAAAGAAGTTGCTGAAATCAAAAGGAATGATCCTCTCAATACTCAAGTGACTGCTCTAATAGATAAACACATAGACTCAAGACTAGGAGCTACAAGAGACGAATTCATGAGCTACCTTTTGGCATCAATCACTGCAAGGATCACAGAGCAAGTCAAGAATCAACTGCCTCAGATTCTGCCAAAGGAAGTGTCTAACTTTGCTCCTCTGGTGATCCAAAGCATGGTTACTGAGTCACTTGAGCATGCGGTTCTAGCCAAGGAGTCTTTACAACCAAAGTCTACATATGAAGCTGCTTCTTCACTTACAGAATTTGAGTTAAAGAAGATTCTTATTGACAAAATGGATGAAAGTCAATCATATCTGACAGCTCCTGAACACAGAGAATGCTATGATGGATTGATCAAGTCTTATGACCTCGACAAGAGTCTCTTCTCCACTTATGATAAAGTGTATTCGTTGAAGAGAAGCCAAAAAGATAAAGATAAAGATGAAGACCCTTTCACTGGATCATACCGAAGGTTGAAGAAGAGGAAGACTAGCAAGGATGCAGAACCAACAAAAGGTCCAAAACTAAGAATATGTCCTTGGCTCATCCAAAGGCGCCAAGTCACAATCAAAATCTTTTGGAAAGTCTGTTCAGTCAGAGGAACTAGAGTTTGAGGTTGCAGATTCGGATATGCCACAAGATCAAGAGGAGAACCCGGGTAATGATAATGAAGAACCCAAGGGAAAGGTTGCATCTAAACATGATTGGTTTACCAAACCTAAACAACCTCAAGAACCCACTGATCCTGATTGGAATGACGAAAAGACTCCACAACAAGGACCTACTCAAAGCTGGTTATTGACTCCGTGCATCTTCGCTGATAAAACCGCCAAAGACCCTGTGAAGAATTGATGATCACTCTTATAGACTTCTCTTCATACATCATGAACGGCCTAAAGATCTCCAATCTAACTCAAGAAACCCTGTTAGGGCCAGCATTCAAACTTCTCAAAGGTACACATTCCAATTATGCTGAGTTGGAGTATGACTTTGAAGAATGTTACAAAGCTTTATCAGAGAAACTTGATTGAAACAACCTAGAAGGCGGTGATTATCCATTTGATCTTACCAAACCCCTACCTTTGGTCATGAATGGGAATCCATCCAATAGTACTGGTGAACTACTTCCTTCAACTACAACTCAGTATCTACAAAGGAGGAATTCCGACCATGACCTATACGACACCATAACGAGATAAAGGCCGCTCAATATATCTTCAGCATTGAAGACAGGTTCCAACATTTGGAGTCTGTTAAATCCCTACGATAAACATGCACATTGGGGTATTTCACATTAGAGAATCAACGTAAGACCGTTCTTGGTAAGCACGAGCTAAATCTAGTCATATGCTAAACTCTACCAAACGTATTCTAGCAGTGACTCGGGTCGAGGTAATGAAAAAACATGGGTATGGGTACTTGAGAGAGATTAAGTACGAAGAGCCGATAACGACCTTTACACATTCAAGGAAGGCGACTTCCCATGACTTCGTATCAACGGTATCAAGACATTTCTCCTTATTATCCAGAAAGGCACCACCAATCTCTCGGGCAATGATGTTTCCAACTTTGCCATAGCTCTGCGAATGTTCACCAGAAGCATGGTTATTCAAAAGAGAGTCGAAGATCTTTAACTGGGAGTCGAAGGTTACTAGAAGAAGATCAACATCACCAAGCCAGAAACTACCAAACCCGACATCAGGAAAAGGGACCCATACACTCCATATCAAGACCCTCTAGGATTCATTTATGTTGACAACAAAGGGAGAAACAGGTTAATGCGATCAAATGAACTCTACAAGTTTAGTGATAGGACATTAACTGGGCTTCGAACTTCGCTGGATGACATCACTAAGAATATCCGAATGGAGTACCTGCCACAGAGAAGATAGAGTGCATTGGAAAAGAAAAAAGCTAATATCATGATCAAGGCGATTAACAAGCAGCTGAAGGAAAGAAGGATGATAAGAAGCCTCAAAAAGTTTGTTGGTGAGAGACACTACAGAACTAACCTTCGACTACTTCAACGAACAATATGACTTTGTCATATTGTGTTCGTCATCATAAGGTCATTTCGTATATTCTATAAACTTGTGAATATGTATATATGTAGTGTAGACTTAAAAAATTAAGCATATATAGTATTTGAGTATGAATTTTCAAGAATTTCTTAGTAAATTCAAATTTTTTCAAATTAACATACTCAAACACCATATAATACCCTCATAATTTGAGGGGAGGCATTAAAATATTCCAATAATCAACTTGTTAATAATTGGACATTTTCTTCCCCAAAACCAGGAATATTTGAATCAATTGATATCCAAAATATTAAGAGATTTGACATTTTTGATAAGGGGAGAAAATGTGATTAAAATTTATGATTAAAGATGTGAATTTTAAGATCTCAAGTTTACGCTATCTCATATATGTGCTAAACTCTTTTAATTAATCGATTCACATATGAAAGGGGAGCAAATGGTTATGTGATTGGCTGAAATGTGGAAGTACCAAAGACTGGCCATTTAAATTATTATATTGAAGTTATAAGGTGGTTAAGTTTAGGTATCCATTCCTATGATCCAGCCAGAACCGAAGGGATCTACCTAGGGATATTCCACTAGATAGTGTATAAGTCCTTAGGTATGAAAAAAAGAGTAAAGTAAGATTAAGGGAAAAGTGCCGACTGAGATGGAGCTAGTACTGGAACAAACCTAACAAGGTACTAGTTATGAAGTCTCGGTAAGCGCTGAAGGGGTTGAAGAATTAAAAAGAAAAGTTAAGATAAAGGGTGAAAAGAAAAAAGCACTCCTTACACTTAAGCAGAAACCGAGTCAATACATCTGCTGTCAAGAATCACAAAAATGATTGCTGACACTGAAGACTGACATCATGGACCCAGTGATCTAATGTACAACCCTCCCTAGCCACTCAAAACCTCTCAAAATATTTATGTTTCATTTCTCACGGAGATTACATGCATTTCTATCAACTTTCTCACTCCAAGCTAGTTGGTATTGAAAAGGTGGCAGTCAGCTCCATCCTCCGATCACTAAAACCAAAAGTGCACTATTGAGTCTAGAGCCAAGAGATCATCCATAAATTTCATTAGGATACTATTCAAATGTATTTGTTGCTTACACATTATGAAAACAAGTAATGCTTTAAGAGTCTTACGCATTATCCTTGTGATTTTTCCAGAACATCAGAGTGATACTAAATTTATTCATAATGACGATGGAAATCCTTCTAGATCCAACATCAAACAAGCTCTTGGTAGGTGACTTGTGCGATTCTATACGAATCAAGCTTGTGACAACTGGAAAGAAATGATGGTGCGATTCTATATGAATCAAACTTGTTCCAATATATGAATTGACGATTGATGAATTTTGAAATGCTTAAAACTCTCGATGTGTCGTAAAAACACTTTAGCAAGTGACACGTCGATTGACTTTTTCTCAAATTAATTTTTATTTCAATCGGTGAGATAGTAACTTGCTGGTTCACTCATACCGTGCTCGTGGTTCACTCTTATCGTGTTGTCTGCCTTGAGACGTTCATGTTTAATGAGAACATGCTTGAGTACGATGAAATCTAATACATATGTGTTAGAAGATTCAATACTACAGATGGAAGAACATCCTGTCAAGGAGATTCTTCTTAAATTGAATCTACCTGATCCAAGGTCGATCCTCAGGATTTTAAGGTTGCTACCAACAAACACGGCGCGAATGACAAATCCATATTCGTCCCCAAATTTATTGTTAAATCTGTTTTATTTTTGTAATATATAAAGTATGGACGTGGAGGTACCTGTGGTTCCAGCAGACTCAAAGTATTCATAGCCACATGCTCATATCGACGACATTTAAAAAGACATAATGAAAGCTCAAGTTACTATGGTTTCAATACTATCTGCTTACTCTGATACGTTCGTCTCTTTCTTGAAGTGACAGTAGTATTAAGTTGATACCGCATTCCTCCATAATGTGACAAAGTGTTAAAGTTAAAGACTATCAAGAGAAAAGATGGTTTAAACCACATTGCTTTCAACATCAAGAACAGTATGAGCATGTTGGTACAGAAGTCACAAGATCACAAGGAAGAAAAGATCCAATGATGATGATAAGAGATTATACTTGGTTGATGATCTCAAATAAGTTCTAGATCACATTCATATCAAGTCAAAGATACAAGTCAAAGCCTAAAGTCAAAGATCACTACAACATATCACAAGTTAATAATTGAAGTTAAAGACTACGACATTAAGACTAAAGTCAAAACATAGTATGCTAGGTTTAAGTTTTTGTAAATTAGAGTGACCTCCCTTAGGGGGAGATTGTTAGGAATACGAAATGTATCAGTCACTTCCAATATAGTTAGTCGTTGCTCGTAGATTAATCATATGTAATGTTTGTAAGCTAACCAGGCCAAAGGCTCGTGGAAAGCCCATGACTAAGCCCATGGCCAACCATAGCTAGATGTATATATACCCTCTCCACACATGGAGAGGGTGTTGGTTGTTCATTTTTCTCACATAGTTAATCTAATGGTTCTTTCTTTATTCTCTCTCAAAGTGTTCATATAACCACCTCTTTCTCTCTTTAAAACCCTAAACGAATCCCATACTATATGTGTTAAGATATTCTACATTGTTTGATTAATTGTTCATCGCTTTAAATTAACATGTTTGGCTAAATTTAATTATGTTTGCTTACAATTTCATGAAACCTAGTTGTTAGATCTTTTCTTATTGCTTCTTGTTAATGATGTGCATGTTAGGCTTTAGAAAACTAGCTTCTTAATTGCTAAGCGAAGATGTCTAGGGAAACGCGGCTAAGTTAGAGGATACATGTGATTAGATCTTCATATCTAGACCACCTTTGGGTGGTTCCGAGTTAGGTGTTTAATTTATTAGATACTTACACATTCCATTATGGGGGTGACGGGAAATAAAATATGAGAAGACCACTAGGTAGTAGTGCATGATTAGGTAAACAGGTTAGTTTAATCATACAAGTTTTTCCCCAAACTTTACTTTTCTTGCATATTTAGGAGTAGCGTAGTTATTAGTTTAATCAAACCCCCTTTAAACCCTAGATTTACTTGCTTTCTAAAAATATAAAACCAAAAAATAATCTTCCTTTAACATTTAAACCTTAGTAAACATACAATACGAGCCTACCCAAACTATTCCCCTAGAGAATGATAATAACCCCTGAGTCTTGCCTATACTACACTACAATAGTTAGGTATACTACCTAGGAGGGTTGTAAAACTTTTGTGGTGATCAGGCATATCATGACTTTCATACAAATCATCATCATACGAGTCGTAGTCATCATCTTGTTTTGTTTCCCTCCATTGTTCAAACAGGCTATTAGTACCCTAACCTTTGTCACTTCCACCTTTAAAACTTGTTGATGCCATTAAATTTGTAGTTTCATCAAACACCACTTCCACTTCACTTTCATTATCCACATTACCCGTAGGAACAAGCGGGTTCCCGTCATCATCTACAAACATAAGTTTACAATCAAGAATTTGGTGTTCTAGTTTATCAATCTTATCTATAATAGGAGAATTACTAGAACTACCCTGTGCCACATTTAAGGACCACTTCCCAGCCGACTTTGAAATCCCTCATTCGTACCAAACTCATCATCATTTTCAATCGAATTAAGCATGTCAAATGGGTTTAAGTTACTGAACTCTTGTCTAGACACTTCATTTTGCTTCATTTTACCACTAGTGTTTGCACCATTCTTATTAGAAACATGTCTGTATATTTGTTTATTTGATTTAAATCTAACCTTTAAACAAACCGGAACACCTCTAGTAGCTTGTCTAGGATTATTCAAGTTCGTCGCCACATCCGAGATAAATTTCTAAGGACACTCATTCATAACGTATCCAAAGACCTTGCATCTCGAACACCTGGGAGGTTTTCACTTATACTCGACAAGAATAGTTCACATATAGAACCCCTTACAAACAAGTTTACGCATAGCCACCACAATACTATCTTTCAACTCTACATTGGCCCAAAGCTTAATCATTGCTCTAGCATAGCTTGACCTACCCCATGAGTGCATGCACATGTCAGATGTATATTTTTCAAGCATCAAGGGAGTACCAAGTTTAGTAGCAATGACACTTAATCCATCCTCACTAAACACCGTCATAGGGACACCATGTAGTTTAACCCAAACTGAAACATTACCAACATCTTCTTTTAATAAGTTCACATCCGGATCCCACTTTTTTAGAATAAGTGGATTATTGTGAATAAACCAAGGACCATTCTCTAGCATTGCATCCGAACCATCTTTAGAGCTAAACTAGAAGAAAAATAACTTGTTAGACGAGTTAAGGATTGATTTAACCGATCCATATTTACTCAAAGTGTTCCTAACATAGTTAGCAACAACGGGGTAAGCCACCCGCTTTCCTAAAAAGAAACCATAATCCAAATTAACAAACTGTTTGCTAACCACTCGAATAGACTCCAATGGGGTAGCCACATCAGTCCTGTTTCATGATGGTGTAATTAAAGTGCGAAAATCCATACTTTTCTGACTTGTATCTCCTTTCAATAGTGTTGCAAATGACATAGAACCCTAAAGCGATGCACTAGCAGTACGTTCCACATTAGCATTAAAGTTTACATCATCTCCCTTGTTTGATTCTAGTGGTGTTTCCAAGTTATCAGAAGCCCTAGTCAAATTACATGTTTGAATACTCAGACCAGTAGTATCCGAACCCAAAGAAACGCCAGCAAGATCAGTCTTCTTCACCACATTAGAACTGGTATCTTCACCTGAATTCAAACTAGAACCACTAGCAGAACCAACCTCTTTCTCCTTTACCCCTCTCCTTCTCCCTTTCTCTTTCGGACTCAAGAATCCCTTATCCATACTCAACTCATACAACCTCAACACAAACCAAATTAGCGATCCACCAAGGAATCCTAAGTCGACTCAACCAAACGGTAACCAGAACTTATACGAACATCAACCAACAGAGCTTAGGCTTAGAAAAATTCTTAACCCTAATTCAAACGAATTAGGGTTACGAATACGAGAGTAAACCAGTAGCAATAGCCCCACGCAAAAAGAATAAAAATGAAAAGAACAAAGATCTTATTAAAACCCTGATCGACAAGAAGAATCAGCCTAGTCAAAACCCTAATGAAAACTCGATTAAGGGGTTGTATCACAGGGGTCATATAGGTTGCAATTGGGCAGAATGTGTAAGTCCCAAATAACACGTCTGTATGGAAATATATGATGCATATTTTATTTTAATAGACCAGGTTTTAAATTTATAAACTACGAACCACGTAAGATCTATATACATACTAACGAGCAGTGTACCCGGTCACGTGAAGTGTACTTTGGATAAGTCTGAGGTTGACCCAAAGAGCTATGTGTTAGGTTACTAACTTGAGGCGATTTACTATTAAACTAGAAAGCAATTTAAATTATCGCCTTTGGATTTGAGAACATGGAAACTTAATTTAATTGGTCTAAGTACGATCAAAGGGAAGAAAGTGTTATCCTGGTTACTTCTTAATTAACGTAATGATTCAGTTTACTTAACCTGATTTGGAAAAGCTAGGATCGAATGGTCATCATATCCTATCTTATAATCGCGGAATCCTGGTCACATTGGTCATAGTAGAGATAACACAAGAAAATCTTAGCCGAAAATTGTATTCATACAATCAAATCATGAATAGTTAATAAAAGTAATGAAAAACATGATAATCAAACCAAACTAACAATGATGGTGTAGTCGACCCAAAAAGGGCGAATCCCTTTTTTTCTCGTCCACCAGAACTATGAACCCATAATATCCCTAATTGATAACATTCATCTCATATTTATAGTTCAAATATAAGTTTATATATGTGACAACTTCAGCCCCTCATCGCATTTGTCGAAATAAACATAATCCTTGAAACATCTTCGAATCTTAGCACATTTAGTCCCTGGATTTGGACTGACTACGGCATAGTTAATATGTCAAACTACATCGTAGTTATTTTGACGCATCATTTCTTCTTTTAGTAAATATTAGCTATGGCGTAGTTATATGTCCCAACTACGCCGTAGTTTTTCCAACGCGGCTTTCCTTCCTTAGCATGTAATAACTACCACGTAGTTCCTACGAGTCAACTACGCCGTAGTTCTTCATCATCATAAATACTTTTCCACACGTAATTAACTACGGTGTAGTCAAAAGGAGCAACTATACTGTAGTTTTATTATTGAATACAATTTTTATGTCTTTAATGCCATTTTTCGCCTTCTTTTCTGTTCCAGTGCCATACTTACCTGAACCTGAAATATTAATGAATTAAGCACCAGATTAATATAAAATTGATATAAAATTGGGCAATAAACACGGGTATTTTATATAGAAAAGTATTAACTTTTTGATGTCATCAAATATCCCCCCACTTAAATTCTACTTGCCCTCAAGTAGAACTTTTTAAATAATTCTCAAAAAGATATCTCCCAAGTTAACTCAGAAGTTATGAATTTAAAAATTACTTATGCTAGAAAATTCTAAACTGAGCACCTCACGAAAGGACAAATGAATCACACTCATACTCTCACTAATCTATGTGTTTCATTTTTGGTGATCACTCAACTGCTCAGTCATAATGAGTATTCTATCATATGTTTGGCAAGGATACTAATCTCCACCACTAGAGTCTAGATGCAACTATTCAAAAAGGAAAATTAGATAACACAGAGAGGCTTAAACAGGTGAATAATCCTAACCGATACCAATGCTCCAAAAAAGCGACAAAACCACACATGCTCTGCCAAATCCATGAACAAGACACATGTGATTACTCAAATCCTTAACTCTAGCAAGCTAAACGTTAAAATTATTAGAAGGATAGGATAAAGACATAGGAAGCACATTTAATTAGTGTTAAATAAAATAAACACAAAACAAATAGTTTCCTAAGTCCATAATCAAGGCATCACCAGTCGCATTCAATCCCAAAATCAAAATCCGAGGGTCAAGAGTCAAGGGGTCTTCATAATACACGAGTTAATGCGTATTAGATATAGTGTAATGCCTCATAATCTCTATAAACTAGGCAAGAAAGACACATTAACTCGGCCTTCATCATCAATGAACAAAAAATTATGTGCTAAAAAAATTTAATTTTTTTGCGTAAAATCAGCACATAATCTAACCAAGTACTCCAAAATTATTCATTTCTATCTCCCTTCCCCACACTTGAGATGTACAATGGCCTCATTATACATATACAAACATAAATATAAATGAGAGATAAAAATGGTACAGGTTTATAAATGATACCCTTTTACATACGTCAAAATGGGTATGTCTAATCAATGCCAACTGAACAAGGTGGGAATACTACCATAATACTACCTGACATAAAAGCTTATTTATATTACTGATCAACTATAAACTAATAAACTCTTGCTTGCATGCTTTTTTCATTTTTTTGATGCAAGATAAGGATACAATGAAAATAAATTACAATACAAACACATATATTTATACGAGCATCCCCCTACTTGAGATCAACTATCATCTTAACCCGACTTTCTTCGAATGCCCTAACCCGTGACTTTCACCAGTGAAACCAAAATAAACCAGCAACTCCCCGATCATGGACTAAAGAAACTACAGTGTAGGCTAGACGATTGGTGTAACGAAACAAACATATACTTGGTTTAACAAAATGAAAGGAAAGGCTTAGCAGGTTGTACTAGGGGTATCTTGCACTAAATATGAGTGCAACAAAGGTTTAACAAGGGATTGACTCATCAGTGTGAAAGTCAATATTCATAATACATAATATAAACAGATAGGCTATTTGGGGTTATTCCTAAAATTTGCCTTTTATCCTAGCTACACCGATTACACCAAGTTTACTTAGTGCAATGCTTATTTTGGTGGTCTCAAAAAAATATACCAAGCCAAGTTCTAAAGTCTACTACAATCACCGGTACACTCATTTTTATAGAATTTATGTATAAGGGGAAAACGGAAAGGCTTATCCTCACATAATGGAATTATAAGGTCGGTGTGCTCAGTTACGATACTATCTAGTTAAGTATTGAAAAACATGTTAAAATTTTAGTAATGAAACATTTTTTAGTAAAAACTAGAAAAATAAAGGCAAGTATAATCAAATGGGTGTCTATTTCTAATCCCTTCCCCCCACTTGAGTCAAACTAAGAATATAATTTAAAAATGGAAGGGTTAGAAATGCAACGAAAAACTCCCCTGGATTTGCTTGGTTTGATAAAGATATAGTATGCTCTAAGACATGCTCCAAGTCTGCTTCTTCGAGCAACATCCAACTCTCCAACAACTCATCATCATCGTTTGTTAAGCATCCAACTAGTCCTGTCTTAAAAGGCTTCCTTGCAGCTTAATTAGCATAATAGCACCACTCCATGTGCATTAACCTGTATGGCTGCAAGAAAGACTAATACCAAAGCATAAATCTAGATAAAAGCACCATAGCACATAATGTATAAAATAACAATACAAGACATGAAATAAAACCTAACTCACTTTTGTAGGAATCACGATTGCATTTACCTTATGCAACAAGCCTTTTAAATCACTCGGTGGCCCGAGTGGACGAGTGAAGTCTCGTAAGGGTTTCCAGGGAACAAGCCCACAAAGTTCATTTACTAATTATACACGGTTTTGTGAAATTTCCAATTATTTTTGAAAATAATTTATGTTGCAGGATTGAACTACGGCGTAGTCCAAGGGTGGAGCTACGTCGTAGTTATGTGGAAAAAAACATCAACATATGCAGACCAACTATGGCGTAGTCCAAGGGTGGAACTACGCCGTAGTTATAGTTTTGACAATAAAAATTTTAGAACTTAAGCTTAACTACGGCGTAGTTTGGTTACCCAACTACGTCGTAGTTTCAGACTCCAACTATGGTTTTTCACCTAACCTCAACCCGAGGTGATCGCGAGTTTCCATTTCTTTGCTCTAGTATCCTACAAACAAAGTTAGAAACACACAAAACCAAACTAATATGCGAAAATGAAATTAAACAAGACATAATTAAAAAGATAGGCATGGGGTGCCTCCCACGAAGTGCTTGTTTTTGTTCGAGTCACTAGCTTGACTCCACCCTTATTTAGTAAGCAACAGGGTGTTCATCCCCTCACTTGAAATCAAGTGTGGGTGGGGTGTAAGTATGCTACGAGAGAGGTGTGTGAGGTTAGAAATTTATACCTATGTGGAATTTTAAATTCCCTTTTTACCTCATTAGCAATGGATGATGAAGTGATTTATTGCACAAAGTTTGATTGATCTTTGGAATCCATAAATACTAAGAAAGGGTCTTTATCCACTTCAACATCCTCCATAGGAACTTCCTCTTTTTCCTTTGCAATGCTAATATCTATATTTTCATCAACCTGTTCACAAACACTAGCAAATACATTAGTAACGGAAGAAGTAAGAAAGTCAGGAAGTTCACCGTCCTTTTGGTCACCATTCTCATGATCAGTGTTCCCAACTGCTTTATCATCACACCTAATTGGAACTTCATGTCCTATTTTTCTTATGTTTTCAGCTCCTATTTTGAATAAGTCATCCAATATCTCTTCTAAGCTGGAATCCTTCTTATCCAAAAAAGGTTAGGTGTGTGTGGTGATTGATTGAAAAATTAGGACACAAAACCCTGAGTGGAATCCTATAATTCGCTTTTCATCAAACATTGCATAGTCATATATAACTCATATTTGTCTAGACTCATGCTATAAATGTCCACTTCATGTTCAACATTGTGGGATATGGAATTAAATTTGGTACAAGGTTAAGAAGTTTGAAAACATAGGAGTAAAGGAGGCAGACTAAAATACTCTTCATTCTCTTTATCAGAATCAAGATATACCAAAATTCTATTCCTCACAGGAGCACCACTCTTCCTAGAGATGTAATTCCTAGCCAAATTTCTATGCCTTCCTTCGTGCACCAAATACTCATTTAAGGTCATACTATTAATATCAGGCTCCATCATAACCTATAAAGCAACCTAAGGGAAATAGTAGCCAAGTGCAAGAATAGAAATACTAGAAATCCTAAAACCTTATTGATCCCTTCTTGACAGATCTTACTTAGCTTGTTAAAGCTTAGTTATATTGGATAGATCCAAGACAACTATAGTAGAAACTAAGATTGAGAATATCACAAACTATGCGGAATCTAGTTTGCAATAGTAAGAAGAACAATGAAACAGTAAAAAAAATCTTTGCTAAACTTTCAATATATTGAATACTATTCTGAATTACAAAATAGCTATGAATACTAACTATGATTGCTATGCAATCTATGAATACTAATATGAAAAACTAATGTGAAAACTGATATCTAGATCTATGCCTTAGGGTTCCTTTTATACACCAAGGAAACCCTAATGGGCTTACAAAACGCGTCAAGTGATCAATGCATATCTATTCCTAATATATCTAATGCTTATCACTTTAGCAGTACTAACTATTTATACCAACAGTACTAACTACATAACTAACAGTACTAATTAAACTGGCAGTACTAACACTTTGTACTGGCAGTACTAACTATTACATTAGCAGTACTAATGACTTAAACTATTTCTTCTAATCTTCAGCAGCAGTAGTTTCTTCAATCAGCAGTATTAACTTGAGACGCCTTTATTCCCAATAATTAATCCTCTCCTAAACTTGATATTCATCTTGTTAATCATCAAGTTTCTTCTAATCAAGTCATTTGTGCTGAGAGGATGCTTCCAAACACTTTACTGTCTTGGTCTGTTTACTAGTATAAAGATTTTCCTTAAAAGCTCATATGCCATTACTGAATATTCATCCACTTGCAACTTGTTACTCAGCATCAAAGTCATAAGTGCTCTTGTCAATGGATAATCTTTCTCAACCAGCATGAAAATATCATGTCCTCTCTTTGTAGACACATGATGAACAACACATGTATCATATAACCTCCATTTCAAAGGATCATGCATATATCTTTGAAGCTTCCATAGAATATCATTATCATCTGGTTCAAACAGCCTCTTCAACTCTACCCAAAGTTCTCTTTCTTTATCTTCAGTAGGTTCTGTTGAGTTGAATCTTTCATGAAATAGACTCCATAGTTTGACTAGATCATCCCTGTCAAAATTCTTTAGCATATCTTCAAAGATCTAATATACCTCTGTGAGATTACCTACTCTGATGATCTTCCCATACTTTCTTGAGTCTTCAGGTGAAACTTCCCAGTCAATGATTGAGTATTTAGTTTGTAGGGCTTCAACATTCATCCCTTCTTCTGGAACTATGATCATTAGCTGTTGTAGTTGTTCTTGAGACAGTTCATCTCTTGATTCTTTAGCTGTTCTAAGCCTTTTCCTATCTTTTGTCTCTTTGAACTTTCTTGATTAAGTTCTTGTTCAACATCTCCCTTTGAGCTTCCAGCTACAACTTTAAGAAATGTATCATCACTCTCCATTAGAGTAAAACTATTTACCCTCTTCATTGTCGTCTCAAATAACTCCTTGACTTCATTAAAGGAAAGTTTCTTCAATTGTTGTAGAGTGTGACTTCCCATATGTTTAATATAGTTAGACATGTAAGTTCTTTATTGAGCTTGAGTCATGGGTTTATTCCTCTTTTCTTCATCTTTCTATGTAGAAAAATATCTCTTTCTTTGATTAATTAGATCTAAAAGCACCATTGCTTGATCAATTTCACTATACTTATCCCTTTCCTCTACTTGTAGTTTTTGAGTTAGCTCTTCATCAGCTTTAACTCTTGCTCTAATGTCCTCCCATTCATCCTCTGTAAAACTCTGAGCTGCTTGATGTACTTGAGCCATTCTCTATTTTTCTGCTGCATCGATTTCTTCTTATAGCCTTTGAGCTATTTCTGCATCCCTGGCTATCCTCTGACTTTCTTCTTCATTGAGCTATTCTTGTAATCTTATAGCTTCTTCATAGCCACCTCTTTCTTCTCTTTATTTCAACTTTGTAGTGGTTTGCTCAGGCTCAGATTCTGTCATAATAGCTTTACCTTTATCCTTTGTTGCACTTGATAAAGGAATAATGATGTTGACTTGTTGAATCATACCAGCAGTACTAACTATCCTACTGGCAGTACTAACTCCACCACTGCCAGTACTAATTGCTCTTCTTGAGCTTCTTTCTTCGACCTTAAGTGTGAACTCTAGCAGCATCGAGGAAGTCCTTTAGGTGCACAGAGAACTCCTAACTAATCTTCAGGTTGATCTTCTTGACTACTAACTTATGTAGGAGTAACCAAAGTAACACCAACATCTTGATCTATTTCTTCTATCATCCTCCCCTGTTTGGAAGAATCCTCTAAAGCCATGTCATCATCTGAGTCCACAATCTTTGCTCTTATTCTAGCTTGGATAGGTTTAACAGTTTTCTCCAATTTCTTCACTTTCATGATAAGCTTGGTATAAGCAGTACCATATACCTTATTTGTCTGCCTTAAGTCTATTTCCAAAGCTAGAACCCTGTTTGACAATCTTGTACATAAATCCGTCAATTCTTGGAGTGTCATACTGTCCTCCTCACTTCGAGGTGTATTACCTCCCCGAGTGGTGAATCATAGGACAATTTAGATGCCCTTTCAAACCTAGTTTGAATAGAGGAACCCCCCATGGTCTCTTGGCACCTGGGACCACCATCTAAACTAGTTTCCTAAGAAATTGGCTTAGTAGGTGTTGTCGTAGATTGGGTCTTAGCAATGTTACTACTGTCCTGCATAACTTCTAAGCTTGTAGCAGTAGTAGCAGCCCTTTCCACACTGTCACTCCTCTCCTGATTGACAACCTCATCTGGTACATTGGGTATAGGCACACTAGTCTGAGGTAACTCAGTGTCCTTGTTTAAGGCTTGCCTAGGTGATTGAGTCTTTTGTGGAGATGATGATTCAATATTAGGGATTGGTTCTTCATGAGTAGGTTGAGCAGTAGAAGGTGGTGGTTGGGGTTTAGAGGGATTTCCTGAACCTTCACCCTCTTCTGCTTGAAGTGCCAGCATACTTGGAAACAAAGGTATGTGTTCCCCAGAAAAACCTATTTTCATATTGCTAAAAAGTTTTGTAGTTAAAGTAGAAGCAATATATGTTCTGTTGTGAAGTTTAAGAAATCTTTTGTTTTTGTCCAAAAAGATTTGATTAAATCTTGGATACATTAAAAACTTATATTTACTATCCAAGTTTTTCACCATACCATCAAAAATCAATTTAGAAAATTTAAAGGTTTTATTTGTAGCCAAACAAACAAGAGCAGTTGCTATATTACTACTAAATTGTTCCCAAGAAGTTTTCTTAGGACTAAGACAATGTAGGATGGTATGGATCAAAAATCTCCACTAAGGGGAAAATTTACCTTTTTGAAAAGTTAGTTTATCATCAGTTAAAACATATCCCATCAGTGTATGTTGATCAAAAATTTCAGTATTTGGCAAAACACTAATACCATCTGCATCTGCTAATTGGAGATGCCTCCTAACAGATGCTTCAGTAATAGTGAATTCTTTGCCATCAACTGTTGCATTTATCTCTTGTTCTCCATTATCAACTGTTATGACAGTAGCAGTCTGCTAGAACTTTTCAATTAGAGAAACATAGATAGTATGATTCTTAGTAAGGGCATACATGATATGACTACCATTGAGAAAATCTACTATCTCTTGGAATCCTTCACTCCCAATTGGTTTCTTTAGATAAGCAACCATGTTGTGTTTGTC
The DNA here is from genome assembly GCA_026074375.1 of Tanacetum coccineum. Classification (NCBI taxonomy): domain Eukaryota; kingdom Viridiplantae; phylum Streptophyta; class Magnoliopsida; order Asterales; family Asteraceae; genus Tanacetum; species Tanacetum coccineum. Next base: position 21,992 of record BQNB010002708.1, read on the forward strand.
GCAGAATTCCAAATTTGCCATTAGTGATTAAGTTATGATAAGTATTTAGGGTTTATGATCGTTGATGAGAATATGGAAGTTTGAAAAAGTTAATTAAGATTTTATAGAAAGTGCTTGAGGTTTTGATATGATCGACTGACCCCTATAAGCGAAACTGTTGGCGGAAATGTCTCAATGGCTATTAATTAATTACGAAAATTCTGTTATACCCGAAACAGTATTAACGGTAACATAGTAGTACTAATATTAGCCTAGCATTATTAACTTTTTGCCTAGCAGTACTAATATTAGTCTAACAGTTTTAACTTTTTCTCCAATAACTACACAACAACATGCCTCTATTCATCACAAGCACACTAGAAAAAACTAGATAGACATGTGAGAATTCATGAGGATCCATATTTATGCATAGCCATGAATAAAGGTTAAGAACAATTAACAAAACCAAAATATCAGTTATAACCAATTAACCTCAAGACTTCCAGATGTCTCATCTCACCAAATCCAGCCATATTGCTTTGCCTATCCTGCAAGTGTTAGTCCAAGAAAACACAATCCAAAACATTTGCTTCTTAACAGTATTAATTGTTGACTGACAATATTAACACTAGCAGTATTAAGTATGACTAGCAGTACTAGTTATACCTAGCAGTACTAATTTTAGAGATACCAGTATTAACCTTAATTTTATCTAAAAAGCATCTCCAATCAATTGCAATCATCCTCCCCTCAATTAAAGCAACTATAGGTTGAGCATTCCAATGCTAGCAATCAGAAAGTTAAACCTGCTAACATCAAACGCCTTTATGAGGAGATTTGCTACATTGTGATATGTGTTTATCCTGATCACCTAAATCAACTTCTTCTCATGAGAGTCTTTAATGAAATGATGTCTAATCTCTATGTGCTTGGTTTTAGAGTGAAACACTGGATTCTTCACAATACAAATGGTACTTTCATTATCAATGTAAATCTTGGTGTTCATGAAGTTGAACCCATAATCAAGCATTTGATTTTGGATCCATAACACCTGTCCACAGTAATTAGCAGATGCAACCTACTCTACTTCAGTAGTAGAGTTGGCAACTATAGTTTGCTTTTTTACATTGCCATGAAATCAACCTTTTGCCAAGAAATTAACAACCTCCTGTTGTGGATTTCCTGTAAAGGCTAGCTCTAGCATAATTACTATCAGAAAAGGCTTCTAAATCAAATGGTGAATCTCTAGGATACCAAAGGCCTAAATTATGTTTACCTTTTAAGTATCTAAAGATCCTCTTCACTGCATGAAGATGTGAGATTTTAGGAGTAACTTGAAACCTTTCACAAGCACAAACAACAAATGTTATGTTAGGCCTAGAAGCTGTTAAGTACATCAATGATCCAATCATTGATCTCTATAAGTGAACATCTACATCTTTAGCCTCTTCATCCTTGACCAATGCCTTGTTAGGCTCCATAGGAGTGCTTGCTATCTTTACAGTGACAAAATCAAAGTTTTTTAGAATATCAGCCACATACTTGTCTTGGCTAATGAAGATTCCATCCTCCTTCTATTGTACTTGCAATCCTAAGAAGAAAGTGAGCTCCCCTATAGAACTCATCTAGAATCTCTTGTGCATCATTTGCTCAAATTTAACTTACAAAGACTTCTTTGTAGACCCAAAGATGATATCAGCAACATACACATGTACTAATAGGATATCACCTCTGTCCTTCTTGATGAACAAAATCTTATCTATAGTACCTCTTCTAAATCCATTTTCCAATAAGTAGGTAGACAAGGTCTCATATCAGGCTCTAGGAGCTTGATGTAGACCATATAAAGCTTTTTCTACCTTATAAACCTTATCAGGGAACTATGAATCTTCAAAACTAGGAGGTTGGCACACATAAACCTCCTCTTCTATAGTACCATATAAAAAGGCACTCTTTACATCCATCTGGTACACAATAAATCCTATAAATGATGCATAGGCCAAAAATAACCTGTTTGCTTCAATCCTATCAACAGGATCAAAAACCTCATCATAATCAATGCCTTCTCCTTGGGTGTAACCTTGTGCAACAAGTCTTGCCTTGTTTTTAACTACAATTCCTCTCTCATCTTTCTTGTTTCTATACACCCACTTAGTTCCAATAGCCCTCTTGCCTTTAGGAAGATCTACCAGAGTCTAAACCTTTTGAAGTTTAAATTGCAGAAGCTCCTCTTGCATTGCTTCTATCCAGCTTGGGTCTGTCAAAGCTTAAATCACCTTCTTGGGTTCTATTTGTGAGAGAAAACAGGCAAATAGGCAATTTTGATAATCTTTGTGATTTGTTCTCCTATGCTTTTTGATGTAACTGACCATAACATGTTCTTTAGAAATATTGGTCATCCTCCTTGTTTGACTAGCTGAATTTATATCTCCAATGATCTGGTCTATAGGATGATCCTTGTGAATTCTGGTTGTGGGAATATGACTGGCATTCATGGTGGTTTCCAAGTTGTTAAGGTCAGCCTCTGCACCTGCTTCTTTATCATCATAGGCATCATCAAATATGCCAATGTTTTCCAAAGATTGCATACTTGAATCATTAGGAATAGGACTAGCAGTATTAGTATTTGGACTACCAGTATTAATATTTTCACTAGCAGTATTAATACTTGGCCCAACAGTACTAACATATAGACTAGCAGTACTATCACTGTTAGTGATGTTAGCATAACCCTCTTTTTGTTGAACAAGCAAACTATCCAATTCAGTTCTGAAATCTTGCACATGCTGGTCATCTTCTTTATTTGAAGCTCCTCTTTCCTTTTCTTGACCATTTCTTTGACTTACATCATCATCTCCTTTGTCTGGTACCTCATCAACATCCTTATCATCTGTGCTCTGAGTACTTGAAGAGAGTGGAGAATTAGAAAGCATGAGTGGTAGCAGTATGTATTCATTATCAGATGCTTTCTCATGTCCAGCTTGCCCTGCATTAACATTTGTCTCTATACCTGCTTCACCATTAGTTTGATTTCCTGCAGTAACTGGCTCATAATTCATAGATTTTGTCAGTAAATCAATATCAAAGAGCCATTATGGACCACTCCCTGCAACATTATGTTTGTTTTCAAGAAAATATATGTGCAGGTTCTCCTCTACCTTCCTAGTTCTAGAGTTAAATACCCTAAAAGCCTTGCTATTTATAGAGTATCTAACCAAGAACCCCTCATCAGCCTTCCCATCAAATTTTCCTAGGGGATCTAAGGTATTAAGAATAGTCACAGGATACCCAAAAGGTCTCATAAAGCTTATACTAGGTGGTCTACCAAGTAATAGTTCATAAGGTATTTTGTTGTGAGGCTTAGTCACCAAAACCCTATTTTGAACATAACAAGCAGTATTAACTGCTTCAGCCCAAAATGTAGTAGGTAATAATGAATCTGCTAGCATAGTCCTAACTGCCTCTATTAGTGTCATATTCTTTCTTTCAGCAACTCCAATTTTTTGGGGAGTTCTGGCAACACTAAACTCCCTCTTAATCCCTTTCATCCCACAGATCTGATTCATGTCATTATTCTTAAACTTAGTTCCATTGTCACATCTGATGATTTTAACCTTATGATTTATTTGATTTTCTATGCTAGTTATAAAAGTTTTAAGGATCCCACTAGTCCATCCTTAGTGGCCAAAAAGAAAACCCAACTAAATCTACTATAGTCATCAGTGACAACAAGGCAATATATCTTGTGATTGATACTCCTTACAAATGTTGGCCCAAATAAGTCCATATGCAACATTTGTAGGGGATGGCTGATAGAGCTTACAAGCTTGGTCTTACAAGAGGCTTTGTGTAGTATATTGGATATCATAACACAATCAATGATCTAGGGGTTGGCCGAATTTGTAGAGAGAGAAAGTGAGTTCTAGTAAGAGAAACTACACCTTATGTGTATTTTTGATAAAATTAACAACCAACCTCTTTCCATTGCTGGAAAGAGGCTTTTATACAAGAGTTTAGATGTCCTAATGGGCTATGGTATGGGCTTAAAAGTGGGTAAATGACCCGGTCCAATACCATGAGTCATACGATTACGTTTAAACTACGAGCTATGCTATTCAAGACAAAACAAGGGGTGACCGAGTCTTTTTCATAAACCTAACAATCTCCCCCAAAGGGAGGTCACCCCAGAAAATACAATTTAAACTCTAGCATTCTAAGTCTTGATATTCTTACTTTAGCTCGTAATCTTTAATTTTTCATTCTTTGATTCCTTTGTACATTATGTAGTGATCTTTGATTATGGTTCCATTGACTTGTGTGATCTTTGAGCTTTCTTTGAGGTCATCAGTCACAACAAATCTCTAAATCATCCTTATAGAGTGGTATTGCCTCCATGTGATGTTGTGACCTTCAGACCGGCATACTCACACTTTTTTGGATCATGATAGCAAGCATCAGAGTTGCGGAAGTTGTGTTGTAGGTCTTTCAGTTATCATGATGTGTATGATTAAGAATATAAAGTGTGAGCATGGGGTTATGAATCGATGTGTCTCTTGCCAGCAGCTGCTACCGTCGAGATTCCTGCATGTATATGTTAGTAATAAGCAAACGAAAGTGTCTTTGTTCACTTTCGTTGAATAAGGTTGCAAGAACCACGGTTCCCTGTTAATCAATATAAATACTGCCTGTGATTAGGTAGAATTCCGAAGAATCTCCTTGACAAGGTTTCGCAGCTGTGCTAGCCGTTCTGAAACCGGAGCGTCTCAAAGTAGACAAAGCACAGAGTGAGTGAACCAGTGAATTAGAAACCCACTGATTAGTGAGAAATTGATTTGGAAATCAGTCACATGTCACTCAAAAACGAGTTTTTGTGACGCATCGAAACTTTTATATCATAAGATCAGATTTCATCAGAAACACATTTTGTTTGAAAGATATACACAGTCAATGTGCTCAAAAATCAGTCGTTGAGCACATCGAAAGGTTTTTCAAAAACAACTCGTCAATTCATATACTGGAACAAGTTTGATTCACTCGAATCGCCCCATCGTTGTTTTCTAGTTGTCACAAGTTTGATCCTTAAGAGGATCTCACAAGTTACCTACCAAGAGCTTGTTTGATGATAGCTCTAGAAGGATTTTCATCTTCATTGTGAGTACTTACGTATCACTCGGATGTTCTGGCAATACCACAAGGATAATGTGTAGGACTCTTAGGATCTTACTTGTTATCACAGTATGTGATGAACAAGCATAGTTTGTATTAGTGTCCTAACAAGATTTATAGATGATCTCATGGCTCTAGACTCAATGATGCACTTTTGGTTTTAGTAGTCGGAGGCTGGAGCGGACTGCCACCTTTTCAATATCGTCTAACTCGGAGTGAGAGAGATGATAGAAATGTATTGATCTCCATGAGAAATGAAACAAGAATCCTTTGAGGGATCTTGAGTGGCTAGGGAGGGTTGTGCAGCGTATCACTAGGTCCATGATACTTGTCTTCAATGTCAGCAATAAACCATGTGATTCTGACAGCATATGTAGTGACCCGGTTTCTGCTAATGTTTAAGGAGGGCTGCTTTCTTTTCACCCTTTATCTTAACATTTCTTTTTCCTTCTTTAAACCCTTCAGTGCTTACTGAGACTTCATTACAAGTACCTTGTTGGGTATGTTCCAGTACTAGCTTTATATTAGTCCGCACTATTCCCTTATTCTCACATTACTCCTTTTTAATCATACCTAAGGACTTCTACACTAACTAGTGAATTATCCCTGGGTAGATCCCTCTTGCTCTAGCGGGATCATGGGAACGATTACCTAACCTTACCATCCTTATAACTCTGATAGAATAATTATAGGGTCGGTCTTTGGTATTTCCATAATTGTTATCATACATCATTCGCTCCCCCTTAATATGTGCATCGATATTCGAAAGAGTTTATCACATATGGGAGAGCCTACACTTGAGTCCAAAAGATCACATTTTTATTAGATTTTCATATTAAAATAACATTCTCTCCCCTGATCAAAAATTTCAAACCGTTTGACATTTAGGATCTCAATTGATTTAAATATGTTAGAAAATTTTGGGAGAAAACGTGTCTGATTTATACAAACCTATAATGGAACATATTCATGCTCCCCCTCAATTATGGAGGGACATAGTTCGTGTCAGTTATGATGAGTTTGTTCTAATGGTTACAAAATTTGACACAAAACACATCTTAATCACAACTGTGTAATGTACGTATTACAACAACATACATAAGGATACCCCACAAGAGATGGTCCTTGATTGCAGAGATGATGTGATCATTCGGTTCTCTGCAGAAGTCTGTAGTCTCCTTTTCTTATTCGTCCACCAACAAAGCTTTCCAGGTTACGGAAGATCCTCCTTTTCTTAAGCCGTTTCTGAATGGCAAACATGAACTCCTTGCTTCTGTCGACATCTTTCCTTGTCCAAAATCATGTGTTCAAAC